>JAODAL010025086.1:0-59324 GCA_025379985.1 Phyllomedusa bahiana
AATAAAACTCATATAGCTTGTTCACAATACATTTCTCATCTGTGGATTAGCAAAACAATGTTTGCTCAACTAGAGAGACTGAGTGTCGGGAAAACATGCATAGAAGGTGGAGTGATGACATCACAGAGGAGGTACTTGTTTTTTTAAACACAGAAACACAACACCACTTTTTCAAGTCTCAAGAGGGGAGTATCAGCCTGTTAGGTAAGGAACTCACTTCTTGGAAAAACCCCTTTAAAGTTGCACATTTGTATAAGGTTGTATGCAATATAAAAGAATGGATATGGTTATATAAATAAATAGGAATGGATTTACAGTAAAAAATAGTAATAGAGTGCAATGTTTCAGCCTAGTAAATTCCTAGAAAGGCAAAACAGAAATAGATAAAGCAAGACTTAAAAGGCAATAACAACATTTTAAAATCCTAAGATTTTTTATGTTTTAACAGAGCCCAATCCCTCCACTCTAGCCTCCAAACTGGGGTAAATAAGCTTTTATTTAAAGGCTATAGATGCCTTTGCACATTTCAGGCTGTAATCTTCATGCCATGTAATATCTGTGATTCCAGAAAGCTGCTGCCCTTCATTAGTTTTTTGTAATTTATCACAGCTTTATTCCTGCACTGTTTTTCCTTTGGGGTAGAAACTGATGATGTTAAAGGGGTCTGTCCGCTTAAATTTAATAGATTCTTTTTTAGCAAACTGATGGCCTTATAAAATAAAAAAACATATTTGCCTCTCTTCTCATTTTATCTGCAGCGCTGCCATCGTCCTCCCTCTTAGATGGTCTTCTGGCTTGGACTCGAAATGAAAGTCATCAAGCAGCCGCTTACTGGCTGCAGCAATACATTTCTATTGCCTGATGTCACCATCTGGAACGCTAACTTCCAAATGGGGAAATCAGGCAATGGCACGTAATGTCTACAGCGGCTATAGCAGTATCGTTCCATTTGGCTCTAGCAGGAAGTAAACAGAAACCCGGTGGAGTGGGAGGACAGCAGCAGCCCTGGATCCAAAGTGAGAGGAGACATTAGACATAATCAATTTCAGGGCCAAGATGTTTAAAATCTGAAGACCAAATACCTATATTGGTACTAATAGTAGTTAAACAGTCTTACCCATCTCTGGGAAAAATAGTGGTTAATTCCATATGGCAAAACCCAAACAGCTCAAGAATGTTATGGTACTTATCCCTATAGTTTCAAAGGGTGTAGCCACTCCCGCCAGTATAGGGCACGGAGATCCGCTCAAGCTGCGGCTGTATAATTCCAATGTAATTTGAATCCAGCACTATACAATTGAGATGAATTGATTAAAATCAAAAAACCTTTATTGGTAACAAAAGTTAAAATGCATGCAGCATAAGTGAAGAGAAAGCAATGGCAGCAAGTGGTAGCCAAAAAACAGAGGAGTTTGGAAACCTACCTACGCTTTCGGGCGAAAAATAATCCCCTTACTCAAGCCACAAACCATAGCCACTATGCTACCTGGACAAGGGCGACCCTGACTGGAAAACTGTTTTCTCCACAAAAAATGTGTTAGCAATAACCTGGTTAACCCTTAAGGTCAACCTGTTTGGAGTTAAGGACCAAGCCCTTTTTCAAATCTAAACATGTGCCACTTTATCGGGTGAATAACTTTTCAACACTTTTACCTATCCATGTGATTCAGAGACGTTTTCCCTCGTGACACATTGTGCTTAATTTAGCAATTAATTTTGGTCATAAAACCTTGTTTAGTGTGAAAAATATAGAAATATTGTGAAAATTTGCAAAAATTGCCATTTTCAAAGTTTAAAAAATTTCTTGTGAAAGACCATATCCACCAAACAAAATAGTAAATAATGAACATCTACCATATGTCACCTTGTGTTGACAGATTTTTTTAAACACCTATTATTTTTTAAGACATTTGGGGGTTTTTAAAAAATTTAGTAGCAAATTTTTGAATTTTCAAGAAAATTTGCAGAACAATTTTTAGGGGAACCTGGCCACTTCGATGTGGTTTTGAGGGGTTTGTATGTTAGAAACCCCCATAAATGACTCCATTTCAGAAACTACACCCCTTGACATAGTCAAAAACAGCATTTAGCTATTTTATTAACCCTTTAAAATTTTTCGCAAAAATTTAAATGAAAAGTGAAAGTGAAATTTCAAAATTTTAACTTTTTCAGTTTTTCCATTTCGTTCATTATTCATTGGAACCCCGTAGATTTTACCAAGAAATAGCAACTCAATTAATGATTCTCCTTATTAGCCGTTTTTAGAATATCCCACTTGAGCCCATTGCGTTTTTGACTTCACACCCTCAGAATTGAAGGAGCACCTTCTTGTTTTAGCATATTTTTCAGGCTGTATTAAGGTAGGATGGGCAGTGACAATGTAACAGAAGTTACAAACAATATGATGAGGGGAACAGGACTTGGCCAAATGATGGGTTATTTTTTTGGGGTGTTTTTTTTACTGTATGAGCCAGTGATTATCACTGGCAGAAAATTGCTGGAACTTGAAGTGCAAACTGTCGATTAGACAGCTGCCACAAATAGATCACAAGGGGCAGTGAAGTGAATTAGGCAGTGGAGGGTTAATAAAGTAAATTTTAGGCTGTGACAGCCCAGATCGCAAACACAGGGCACTAGGGCCCAGCACGAAATACCATCTCTTCACTTTTCTCACACAGAGCAGAGCCCCTGGAAGTTTTATCAGCTGTAAAAGGGTGAGTCAGCAGACTGACTGACCAATCCCAGCGATCCTCAGCAAGGGGATCACAGGAAATGCAATGATTTATCACCTGCTGTGTGCTGTGCTAATTAGCTGTCAGAAACAGCAATTAGCATAGAGCTTTCATCTTATCTCTGCACAGGGAGACAGAAAAGCTTTCATGACATTCCTGAATGTCAGGGTGCATTAACAGGCAGTGAACCATGACGTTCAGGAACGTCAGGGTGCCTTAAAGGGTTAATTGTGTATATCCAAAAATAGATGGAAACCTGGCCAGCTCACCTCACCCTGGTGCACAGACTTGATCACCCTCACATCCATAACAAAAAAAGATCCAAAACTGGTTGCAACTTACTTTTAAAAATCTATATTAACTTTGTTCTACATCTTCTAAGAAAAATGTACAAATGGTACAACAGCATACCAAAAAACACTAACTCATTTCAGGCTACTACAGGTCCTTAGGGTGCTTTCACACGGTGCGTTTTTGATACCGCGATTTTTGTGCAGCAATGTACAGCATTAATTGGTGTGCCTTCTTGCACAAAAAACGCATTGAAAAAACACACCAAAAACGCACAAAAACGCACCATGTGAAAGCACCCTTAGGCAATGTTCACACGGCTTATTGCCGGCGTAATTGCGGGGCCGGATTTCGCCCCGCAATTACGCCGGCAGCCGTGCAGGAGGAAAGGGGGGGCCAGCAGCTCGCCGGCCCCATAGACACTCATTATTCACGGCGCGTACACGCCATAAATAATGTGCATGTCACTTTTTCCCCCCGCGGCAGATTCGCCGATCGGGGAGAAGAGGCGGAATCCATAGTTCTCTATGAGAACTATGGATTACCGTAATGACAGGGACTGATTTCAGCCGTACTGGAGCGCAAATACGGCGCTCAATACGGCTGCAATCAGTCCCAAAATAAGCCGTGTGAACGAGGCCTTACTCAAAGTATAGTTAACGCCCAATTTTATACAGATCCAACTTCCAGGACTTCCAACTTCCAGGACTTCCAACTTCCAGGACCTCTCACAAAGAATGCAAACACATATTAACATAAAAACATTGCATACATCAATATACACATATTAATAATTAAGTATCAAGTCCGTTCTCTGATTTCAATTGCTAGGACAACTTGTTCCTAGCATAAGAATTCTCAGTTTAGGAGTTCACTTTTCTTATCACTGCCCCATGCAGGTGTTGCAATTGTTTCAATACCAATTACATTGAGACATTGATATATTTCCCAGATGCTCAAATCGGCAATGTCTGGAGACATTTGAAATATTTCATGTTAGAGCACAAGTGACACCATATGCATGCTCCCTAATCCTATCTTTTAATCTACAGGTAGCATATCCTACATAACAAATTGTACATTAAAGAGAACCTGTCACATAGGTTATGCCCCCTTGCTGAGGACAGCACAAGCTAGTGTCAGACCTGCTGTTTCCAGCGCTGTGTCCCTTATTCTGTAAGATGCTGCACTTTTAGAGCATTTAATGCTCAAATCTTTTACATTAGCAGGTGTTAGCCCCACCCACCAAAGGATATGTGGGTGGGGCTAACCTCAGGTGGGCGGGGGATAAAAACTGACTCTTTGTATGACTCTTTTCTGGCTGAAAACTGCAGATTTGAGCACTAAATACTCAAAAACTACAGCATCTTACAGAATAAGGGACACAGTGCTGGAAACAGCAGGTCTGACACTAGGTTGTTCTGTCCTCAGCAAGGGGGGCATAATCTATATGACAGGTTCTCTTTAAGTACATTCTATGCAATAAACTACAAATTATGTTTCACAATTAATAAACTTCTGAATGTTTTGCGGCCTTCCATCAATAAGGTCTGTTACAGTCTTAATTTGTTGCATTTACTTGCAACATGAACTCTAATTTGACCTACCAAGTTTCAGTGGTGGACTTTATTGCATTGGAGTCTTATTTTGTATGGCTCTCATGCAATATTGTGTTGTATAAAGTCATTCCCCATACAAACCCTTCGAGCTTTGATGTTTTTATTTAAACAAATATTCAAATTATCTACCTAATCTTACCAGGTTTATTATTATGGCAGTAGATTATTAGTTGATCCATAATTATTTATCTTGCTTTATACTACAGTATATAGCAATTTTAATGATCTCATATTACTCCTGGCAGAGTGTAATAGCAGCGCAATCATGGCTGCCATTGTGACTAAACAGAACCTTGTGATTGTATCAAAGGAGAGCTGATCGTGTAGCGAAGGGGGCACCCCATCGCTTTTTAATGACATGGATGCCATGTTTGTACTAACCACAGCATCTACAGTTGAAACCAGAAGTTTTCATACACTATATAAAAAGACACATGTGCATGTTTTTCTCACTTTCTGACTTGAAATCAGAATTAGGTCAATTAGGATTACCAAAATTAGTTATATTTGCCAAATACCAGTATAATGAGAGACAATTTTTTAAGGCATTTTTATTATTTTCCGCAATGTGAAAAGTTTATATACACAGGATTACTATGCCTTTAACAATTTGGGACAGCCCATATGATAATGTAATGTCTTTGAAAGCTTCTGATAGGTTTATTGGCAAGATCTGAGTTAAACAGAGACACACTTGTGGATGTATTTTTTTATGCACACCGGAAACACGCTGCTTCTGTGTGTAACATCATGGGAAAGTCTAAATAAATCAGCCAAGATAACAGGAAGAGAACTGTGGACCTACACAAGTCTGGTTCATCCTTGCAATTTCCAGATACCTGAGGGTGCCTCATTCATCTGTACAAGCAAATATACGCAAGTTCACACAAGATGGGAATGTCCAGCCATCATACCGCTCAGGAAGGAGACGGGTTCTGTGTTTCAGAGATGAACGTGCTTTGGTCCGACATGTGCATATCAACCCAAACACAGAAGCAAAAGACCTTGTTAATATGCTGGTGGAAGCTGGTAAGTTGTGTCATTATCCACAGTGAAACGAGTACTGTATCAACATGGGCTGAAAGTTCACTCTGCCAGGAAGAAGCCATTTCTCCATAAGAAACATAACAAAGCCAGATTAATGTTTGCAAATGCACCCCCGAACAAAGACCTACATTTTTGGAGACATGCCCTGTGGTCTGATTAATCAAAAATTGAACAGTTTGGCCATAATGACCATCGATACGTTTGACGGAAAAAGGGGGAAGCTTGGAAGCATAAGAACACCATCCCAATTGTGAAACACGGGGGTGGCAGCATCATGTTGTGGGGTTGTTTTGCCGCAGAAGGGACTGGTGCACTTCACAAAATAGATGGCATCATGAGAAAGAAGATTATGCGGCAGTACTGAAGCAACATCTCAAGAAGTTTAAGATTGGGCGGAAATGGGACTTCCAAATGGACAATGACCCGAAACATACTGCCAAACTGGTTACAAAGTGGCGGCTTAAGGATAACCAAGTCAATGTTTTGGAGTGGCCATCACAAAGCCCTGATCTCAATCCTATTGAAAATTAATGGGCAAAGCTGAAAAGGCAGGTGCGAGCAATGTGGCCTACAAACATGGCTCAGTTACACCAGTGCTGTCAGGAAGAAGGGGCCAAAATTCCTACCAATTATTGTGAGACGCTTGTGGAAGGAGATCCAAAATGTTTGACCCAAGTTATACAGTTTAGCGGCAATGCTACCAAATACTAATGAAATGTATGGAAACTTTTGACTTTGCAGAAAGTAATTTTAAAGTAAAATTCCTTAAAAAATTCTCTCTCTCATTATTCTGGCATTTGGCAAATATAAATCATTTTGGTTCCTAATTGACCTAAAACGGGGAAGGTTTATTCTGATTTCATGTCAGACAATGAGAAAAACATGCATATGTGTCATTTTATATAGTGTAAGTAAATTTCTAGTTTCAACTGTAAGTAGTTAAACATCCAGCTTTGGCTTTATTTCCAATCCTGGCTGCTGACAACAGGTGCCAACTAGGGGTGGGTTCAAACTATGGTAATAGTTGAGTTCAAGGTATCCGTCATGGTACCTTGAAAAAAAGGGTTTTCATTGGGTTCCAAAAAAACCCAAAAAATAGACTTCAAGGTTTTTTTGGGGGTTTATTCCAGCCCACAAATATATTTTTGTAAGTTTTACAATACATTGTACAGTGCATTAAATGGTACCATACCATTTGTCATACATAAAATAAAGTTTTATACTGCATGCTAAATTTAAATAAAACATTTAGTCAAGAATGAAAAAGCAACAAAAATGTAAATTGGCTGTGTCCTCATGGTGTTAAACTTACTTGTGTTATTTTTTTATATTTTTCTATTATTTGTGTCAACAGCTGATTCCGACCCTCATTTTGTGATAAATGTTCCTCAAAAGAATGAGGCTTTGTGCTTTAATATTCAAGAGAAGCCTGGTGTGATCCTGAATCTTGTAGAGGATCGAGAGCTTGGTAAGTTATAGTCCCACGTCCACCCTATTTAGTCCCAACCAAAGCTTCATTAATTCAGCACCTCCTTACGATTTATTCACAAATCACGGTCATGTTGTTTTCTTTACCATGATTTTCTGAAATTTTAGTAGAACTGCAGTGTTTTTGATGAGATTTTAGAAAAATTCAGCAAAAAATGCACCACGACGGTGCCATAAAAATAATTGTAACTATTTTAATTTTTGTGGGTGTTTTTTTTTTTCTTCATGTTTAATTGTTCTTCTTACTTAGTTTTTAATTGTTTTCCTCAAAGTCGAAAAAAGACAATGGGCCTCATAGCCATAGCAACCAATCAGAGCTTAAGGCGACATGTCCCATTAGGACTGCGCCATTTTTTTAATGTATTTTGCGCCAAAAAAACTGTTGACGCCCTATTCTCTATATAAATGAACTGTTGTACACCAAACTAGGTGCATTTTACGCCAGGCACGACACATTTGAATGTGCCTAAAGTAGGCGCATCAAATATTCTAGCAATGATATGCTATGTGCCTAGATTAGGTGCATCAATTTTACTATGAAAGGTATAGCAGATACCAGATTTTTGACAGGTTCTTTCATCCAGGTGCACTGGTGTGACGGTGCCTCTTTTCTGACATGTTGCCATTAGTGTTTTAATTTTTAAAGCTGCACTTGAGAACTCAGAGCTGACCTCTGGTCGGTTACTATGGGCAACAAAGACAGTCTTAGTGTTAGACAGTTTTGATAAGTGAGGCCCATTATTGTAAATGTATACTTGCTATTACAATTGATAAATTATTTATTATTATTTTTAACACAATAGTTTCCCATCGAACCTAGAGCTCCAGAGCAGAAACCTGTTTGTTTCAGCAACAATTAAGACTGAAATCAGGAATTCAGACAGTTTTACAGCCAGCATGGAACAACATTTTGTACTGACATGCTGCTTATTTGGTTAGTCATGAGGGATAGTTTAGGGACAGTTTGCTAGTGACAGTTAGGCTGGGTTCAAACAACGTATAGTAGCACATACTGTACTGTGCACACCACTATACGCCTACAGTATTTAAAAGTACGCACTGGCCAGCACGTACTTCTGAGCGCTCTAGCCCCTATTCACTCCCCAACATGCTGTAAAATATGCTGTAAAATCATAGCACTCAGCGAGTGCTATGATTTTACCGTGTTTGCAGGGCGTATGCGGATGCATTACAGAGCAATTACAGGCCGAAGTACACCATGCAAATATGCCACGTGAACACCCCCTTATCATTATTACTCTTCCATTCCTGGAGTTTACACGCATTCAAATCAAGGTACCACTGTATGTTCATTTACTAGAAAAAAAATAATGCATATGCTATGATTTTGTGTTTGAAAATTTCTGCATTGTACTTCAAAAAATTGTACCTGTTTGTTATCTTCTACTTAAGGCATTTATGTCAATGGAGAACTTATTGGGAAAGAGAAAGCAGGCAAAAACATATCAAATGGAACCTTTTTTGGAAGAATTGGTATTACAAACAGAGAGAAGAAGATAAGAATTGAAGTGACCACTGACAAAATTATTGTCCTGAATCATAAAAACTTAAAAACGTTCTCATGGCAGAAAACGGGCTCTATCACCAAGGAAGGGTAAGGAATGGCTTAATACAACCATAATATATTAGAGTGCTATTAAAGGATGTGTATTATCAGCCCCACTATGTGTCTGGCTTCCAGGTCTCCCAGAGATCATTTGTTGTTGTAGAGATACATTTTGGTCATCCAAATTTTGTATCTCCAATGGCTGCTGTTTGACAAAAACATAGTGGTTCTCATTTACTATTGTGGTTGCACCTGAACATTGTCTTAAAATGTATTTGCATTTGTAGACACATTTATAATGGGCTTAAGACACTTTTTGCACCCTCTCTGATATAGCGCATGGCTTAGTGAAGAGTGGACTTGGCTTCCTGGGAAAGTGGGCTTGGCAATGATGCAGCACACTCTACTGAAAAACTTGGGTAGAAAGTAAGCCAAATAACAGTTTGTCTAGAAACATAAATACCCTACCATTCAAAAGGTTGAGGTCACCCAGACAATTTTGTATTTTCCCTGAAAACTCATACTTTTATTTATCAAATGAGTTGCAAAATGAATAGAAATATAGTCCAGACATTGACAAGGTTAGTAATAAGGATTTTTATTAGAAATAATAATTTTCTACTTCAAACTTTGCTTTTATCAAATAATGTTCCCTTTGCAGCAATTCTAGCATTGCAGACCTTTGGCTTCTAGCTGTTAATTTGCTGAGGTAATCTGGAGAAATTTCACCCCATGCTACCAGAAGCCCCTCCCACAAGTTGGATTGGCTTTATGGGCACTTTTTGCGTACCATACGGTCAAGCTGCTCCCACAACAGCTCAATGGGGTTGATATCTGGTGACTGCACTGGCCACTCCATTACAGATAGAATACCAGCTGCCTGCTTTTTCCCTAAATAGTTCTTGCATAATTTGGAGGTGTTCTTTGGGTCATTGTCCTGTTGAAGGATGAAATTGGCTCCAATCAAGCGCTGTCCACAGGGTGTGGCATGGCACTGCAAAATGGAGTGATAGCCTTCCTTATTCAAAATCCCTTTTACCTTGTACAAATCTCCCACTTTACCAGAACCAAAGCAACCCCAGACCACCACATTACCTCCACCAGCACCAAAGCAACCCCAGACCATCACATTCCCTCCACCATGCTTGACAGATGGCATCAGGCACTCTTCCAGTATCTTTTCAGTTGTTCTGCGTCTCACAAATGTTCTTCTGTGTGATCCAAACACCTCAAACTTCGATTTGGGCTGTCCATAACAATTTTTTCCCAAAATTTTCCTTGCCCAATGTCTGGTTCTTTACCCCAAAATAAAATCTTTTCCTTTTTTTAGCCATTCAATATGGCTTTTTTGCCACTCTCCCCTGGGAGGCCGCAATCCGGAGTCCCCTTTCATTAAAATTTAAAACGGGTTTTTCAGGTATTTTAATGAAGCGCCAGTTAAGGACCGGGCCCGTCGTTTTCTCAAAAACCAAGCCCAAAAATGTCTTGTCTTTTTTGCTATTTGTGCGCGAGCCTCCCACTTCTCTTTCTATCGGTTAGAGCCTGTTTGTGCTCCCTTTGGGAAGAGTACACTTTTTTGAAGAAAATCTTCGTTTCTTGGAATTTCTCGCAGGAATAGCCTTCATCCCCAAACAAAAATTAGCTGTCGGTTTCACATGAAATTTTCCTTTTTCTGGCCATTTTGCGAGTTTAATGAACAACAAATGTAACCCAAATTCTAAACTAGCTCAAAGGGAAAGGGCGTTTTATCTTCTTAAACAGCTGTGCTAAAACTTCAAAAGGGTTTTCAAGGGGGTTCCCAAAAAAATCCAAAAACTTTCTTAACCCGTTAGCAAACACAATTAAATTTTTTTTTTATTATTTTTTTTATTTTTGGGCGCCCTTTGATTCAGGGCGCTGTACATTCAAGAGGGTTAAAAAATAACAAATGTTAACAAATACAATGGGACGAAAAAAGACTATTAAATGATACAGAGAGGGGAAAAAGGACCCCGCCCCGGGGGCTTCAATTGAAGGAAGGAGGGGAGAGACAGAAGGGTGGGGCGGGGCCTGTTTGTGGGCCCTGTACTGGGGGTGGGGTTTGTTAAATTTAAATATCCGAAGAGATGGGTTTTAGGTTGCTTTTGAAAAAAGGTGAAAAGTTGGGGGGAGTCGAGTTTTTGGGTTAAGGAGTTCCCCAAAAATGGGGTGAAGAGATGAAGTCTTGGAGGGTTTTTTGGAGGGATGGGGGGGCAGAGAGAAGGCCTGTGAGGACGGAGGTTGTGGAGGGGAAAATTTTTGAATTAAGGCAGGATGTATGGGAGGGGAAGGGGATGGAGAGCCTTGTTTGGTCATGGTTAGCACTTGAAATGAATTGGGCGGCCAAAAAGGGGAGCCCCTGAAGGGGATTGAAGAGGAAGAGGGAGAGGAAAATAGGGGGAGGAAAGGGGGATAAACGGGCACAGATTGGGGATGGGTTTAAAAGGGGAGCAAGGGCGGATGGGAGGCCCCAGAAAAACGGTGTTCATAGTTTTGCGAGATGACAAGGGGTGGACTACTTTTTGTAGTGTCAAAGTTGAGGAATGGGGGAAAACGGGGAAAATATTTTTCAGTGGAGGCGGCAGGCAGAGGTGAGGGCTTGGATTGTGGGGTTTAAAAGGTTGAGAGGGAGTCAAAGGTTATCCAACCCGCGGGACTTGTGGAGCTGGTGAGAGAGTGCAGCAATTAAAAAGTGATAGAGAGATAGGTGGGGGATGGAGGGGCGGTGGGAAAAATGAGAATTCGGTTTTATCCCCATTTAGTTTTAAGGGGGAGGGAAGAAGGGGGATTGGACGATAGGCATTCTGGGATCCAGGAGAGAAGAGAGTTTAAATTTTGGGAGGGATATAAAGTGGGTATCGTCCGATACAGGGGGTATTGAAAGCCTTTTTGAGGTATGAGCTGCCCGGCCAAGAGTGAAAAATAAGAAATGACCTTAGAACACTGGAGTGAGGTTGTTTGGGAAAAGGGCCTCATCACTATGTAGAATTTTCAAATTTAAAACCAACATATGAGTTGGAATAGTCATTACCACATTAAAATGTATAGAGTGTATTTCTGATTCATTTAATGTTCGCTTCATTGAAAAAACCTGTGCTTTTCTTTCAAAAATAAGGAAATTTCTAAGTGACCCCAAACTTTTGAACGGTAGTGTAAGTAGTGTAAAAGTGCACCAAATGTATCAATCTGCATGAACCACTGTGATAAATTTGACATTTTTAGACATGCCTGCGTTCTTGTTTTGCTGCTATCACTTCCTGCCTGCATCTGCCCGACTCTCCTTTAGGGGGTGTGCGCGTTGGCTCACTCTGATTTCAAAGGCCAGCACATGCCACCCAGTTTTTCTCAGCCAACCACATTGGACCATGGGCCTCTTAGTGATTACTCTGCTAGCACTTATTGCCAAGGTGTCGGTGTCATTCCCTCATACTACCACTCCTACACATTTCTTGGTTTGCCTTCCTGTTGCCAATTCTTCGTGCTACGTTCCTGACTTTGTCCTTGCCTCATCCTTCTGCTGTACCACGCTTCTCGGCTCGTCAGCTGTCACCGTGAGAACTGATGCCGAGGGTAGCAACTGTGGGGTTTCCCACAGCAAAGACCAACTGGCCTTGTGGTGGGCTCTGGCAAAGACCGCAAGCCCCTGAGACTCCACTCCACTCCTCTGCATAGGTTAAGTCAACCCTCTCAAAATGACTTAGCGTATCCACTTCCTGTCTCTGGTGTCCATTGTAACATATACATTTTATAACTTTCGGACAACGATAGTACGTGAGAGCATGTATATTCAATAGTATCAAACATAGTACAGGATGCTGGCCATTCAAATGTATTGTTATACATTCATGTAATACAGGCTGCTAGATTCAGGATGATGCTAGTAGCTAAGGAGTCCCAAAAGATGGACCCCTTGATAACATCTATAGGCACAAATTGGATAGATGGGAACTGAACAGTCTTTGTGAACAAAATAAATATTATCCAGTAACTCCATTGACAGTGGCAGCAGTGCAAATCTTTGGACTGTCTTATTGAAATATATCCTTTATTGAAAAAATTACAGTACATAAAAGAAAGTGATAAAATACAGATCACACTATAATCGTGGACTGCATAAGTGTTTAGTTTCAAGGTATGTAAATGGTTTTATGTATGAATTCTTTTAGGTTTAATCTAATGATCAACCATACAAATCTGACATTATCATTTGGAGAAGGAGCAAGATTTTTCATTATTTGGCATGCAGTTTGGAAACATCATTTCCTAGGCTTTTACACTTTAGATGAATATGCATTTTCTAAAGGAGTCCATGGACTGTTGGGTAAGCATTTCTATTATAGTGTATTCTGTCATGTTTTTTGTAGTTAATGTTCTATTAAGTTAATAACTGTTGTTTTTTTCATTATTGAGCAATTCTTATAATGTCTTATATTAAAGATATTTAAAATCAAATTTTAAAGTCGGGTATATTGCTTGTTTTATTGCTTTTAAGGACAATTTTTTCATGGTATTGATTATGAAATTTCCAACCTCCACAAAAATGAAAAAGTAGGAAAACAAGTTGCAACAATAAAAGTGAAGAATAATCTGCTGACTGTGACAAGGTAACAAATTTGTTTTTAGATTTAATTCTAAAGTTAAATGAATATAAAAAAGATCTATGTGGATCCAATGGGCTGCAATACATTTGACTTAGGATATGTTCACATGGCTTATTTGGACGCTGTTTGGATGCTGATTTTTGAGCGCCCAAAACAGCATCAAAACCTCGCCTGAAACACGTTTATTAAGAAGAGGTTTTAGACAAGTTTCTCAGCGCATTTTTGGACGAGGTTTTCAACACTGTTTTCACCCATACAAATTAATAACCAGGGCAAAAACCGCAGCGAAAAACTCTCCAAAAACGTGCCAAGAAACGCGTCTAAAAATGCACCAAGGTTTTGAAGCTTTCCATTGATTTCTATGGGGATTTTCAGTGTTGAAAATGCTTCAAGAATTGACATGACACTTCTATTTCAGCGCCCACAACAGCTTTCAAAGAAGCACCTAAAAGCACGTAAAAACATTGTTGTGTGTGAACAACAACGTTGTTTTACATAGGAATCAATGAAAATGAACGGGGGGCATTTTGGAGGCTTTTTTGATACTGTTTTGGGAGCGCAAAAACTCTGAAAACAGCATAAAAATCAGCCGTGTGAACATACCCTTTGGGTAGTCTAACGGCATGTCCCCCTGGCCCCAGTCTGCGGCCAGTTTTGCAGACCGTCTGAAAAACCGGCCGCAAACTAACACACCGGGCCGCTATTGAAAACCCGTGCAGCAGTCCCCACTGCACGGGTTTTCCATCCGGCGGTTTTTCAAACCGCGGGCCCCCCGAAAAACATTTTGCAGGATTTTTATGTGTGCAATGTATGCAGAATTATTTTTTATTAAATATTTTTTATTATTTTATTTATTTTTATTTTTTACACTTTTAATGTTTACTTTTTTTTTTATATCACATGTAGGGTGTACTGTGTTACATTTTTAAGTGTAAAAAAGTAAAATAATAGTATTAGCATACATGAATATGCTAATACATTACTATCTGTGCCAGTTTGACACAGGCAGTGATCAGGGAAGTTCACAGTCTGCCCTGATCACTGGCTTGTTACACAGACAGTCCTGGGGCTACTTTAGGTCCCCAGGGCTGACTGTGCAGCCATTCCCCGGGCTCTGTCGGGTCACCGGAGTCCCGATCACCCGACAGATCAGAGAAACTCTTTGATTGCGCTGCAGTGATGAACTGCGGCAATCAAAGGGTTAAAACAACGGGGAGTGAAGGTTTCCCCCGCTCCCCGATGCTCGCAGGAGCTGCACTGGGAGTGGGGCTGTGTAGTAGCTGCTGCGGCGCCCGGAGCCGCAAACTCCGATGTCTGCAGCGACACCAAAAGACATCGCTGCAGACGAACGAACTGCACCAGCCGACGTCAAAAGTCAGTGGGCGGTCGTTAAGGGGTTAACTAGATGCCAATGGCCCATAGACTTTACATAGTAACTCTGTAACTACTATCTCTGCATTCCTGATTAATGTATATGCAGAGCTCCCGTCAGTTGCAATGTGGCCTCAGGATACAATATTTTTAACAAACAACGTCCCAGAAAAGGCCATTGTATGTTGAGTATGGTTTCAACATATAACACCACAGACACTGCAGCACTTATGATTGACTAGAAGACCCACCCAATGATCATAAACATTTTACTTGTAAAACCTCTGTATTAGTGAGGTACATGCAGTGATTGGCATACTAGCAGCACCCCTCTACAGTACAGTGCGGTACTACAAGTCCTGTAATGCGCTTTACATGTGCCCTTTGGGGAACAGGTACTGTAGAAGTGACCCTATATTTTTAACATTGAATAAAAAGTATATGACAGATAGAAGCTTCTATCCTCAAAATAGAAAGTGATGTCCATCCTCCAGCAGCTCTTTCTGGTTATTTGTAAGAATTTACTTTATTTGTGTTATTATTTGCTTAATTATTGCTTTAACATACAATGATTGTCCCAGCACCAATGAATACGGTTTATATAGAATAGCCGGAAGGCTTCTGGCCCTGGTAGTCATGTAATTGCCGGGCTCTGTATCTGCAGATGCTGTTGGGTCTTATCAGTTGCAGATCATCTCTGCAGTGAGTTCTGGGAGCTCTATTTCCCCTATAATTGAGTAATATGTAAGCCCCAGTTACAGGGGAAAGTAGTGAAAAAAAAAGTTTTCTTCACATAATGGAGGACCCAATATGTGAAAATAAAAAAATACAACACCCCCCCAACACCGCCCCCCAACAATCCTTTAAATTTTATATCACCTATATTAAAAGGTTAGTAACAGAAAATGACAAAATTACAAGACTTATTTTATTGCCACTTTTGTTAAAAAATATAAAAAAATTGTGAAAAATACCAAATTTTTAAATTTTTACCATTTCCATTATTTTAAAAAAGCGAACTTAAAAATTATATAAAAATAAAGCCTTACATATCCCAAAAAAGGTGAAAAATGAGGAACTGGTTATATAATGTACAAATAATGCTTGTTAATAATATTTATTATGTTTTAGGGGTTCAGAAAAAGACTTCAGATCAAACGCCAGGAACGGCACTAAAACTCCCTGCTGGTTCGTGGCTCTCAATGGAAAAGGATTAATTGATGGAACCCATACAGATTATATTGTAAATGATATTTTTAGCAATGTCTACTAGTACTGACCTGTTAGGGTTAAGTAAATATTTAAAATGCATGCTTACTGAATACATTAATATATCAATATGATACATTTGTAGGGGTTGTCTTATGTGGATGAACGGAAATAGATCTGCCCCCATCATGATTACTCTCTACCTTACACATCTCTGCTTTCACTATATTGTTTTTCCTATAGGATTACCCATTCCATACGAGTCATAGATAGTAGTCCTCCCAAGTATTAGAGAAGAGGGTCACAGAATCACAAATAGGTGGCACCAACAATATCAGCTGATTGTCAAGGGTTTCAGCAGTTAGCCCCATGAGTGATTAAAAAGAAAGGCGAAAATTAGTGAAGGAAAAAATCGGACAGCCCCTGTGTTTTTTTTTTAAGGATGATTTTATCTGCGATATATGTATGCCAGAAAAAAATAAAAATAAATATATACTCAAATCTGGCAAAAATGGTGTATAAGTGTTTTTTGCCCAGTACTTTATATTAAAAAGTACATTGTGTCCCGCAAAAAAAAGCCCTCGTCTGATGTAAAAGAAATTTAAAAAGTTAGGTTTTGGGGAAGGTGGGGAAAGAAAAACAAATGAAAAGTAAGCAAAAACTTCTGTGGCGAAAAGAGATAAACGAGTATTCCCACCTCAAACATTTGACAGTCACAGGCTATGCTGTAAATGCCTGAATGGTGCTGGTCCAACCTCTGGGGCCTGATTTTCTAAAAAACAGGGTCCTCTCCCCCCCCAGTTTTCCCCTCCATTTGCCTTTGGCCCTGCAAATGATCATGACTGGCATATAACCCCCCCTCTTCTTTTACTTTGGTTGGAGTTCTGCATACTGCTCTGTGTGTAGGCACTCTTGATCCAAGAACCTTGACCCATGTCTATAAAGGGATGTTCACATTTGGGGTTTTTTTAAAACTTTTTAGATGCAGTTTGGATCCAGTTTCAGACCCTTAAAGGGGTTTATCGTTAAAAATCATGTCTCAGATTATGGGGACATAAAAAAAGCACTTTTTTTAATTTTGGGGGGCATTTCCCATCACTTGGGGTTTTCAGATATGAGCTTCTCGTAAAAACTTTTTTTTTGCTGTTTGGTCGGAAGCCCCCTGGACGGTTCCCCCTGGCCCCAGACACCCCCCTCACTGTGATTGGTGGGATTTCTTCACCTTTGGAACGCCCCTAGACAGGAAAACCCCCGGCCCCGCCCCCTGGGCGTGATTGGCGCTGCACACTCTGTTTTATTTCCCCCCCCCGAGCTGTTAAATTCGATAGTAAAAACCAAAGGGCTGCTGGCTCATTGTACACTCCCAGTTTGGGTAATGTCTGGGCAATTACTGCCCGTTTAAAGGGTTTTGGGCCAAGATTTTAAATCACCCCCTTTCCCCAGCCCCAACCTTAAGCTGCTACTTTGAAAAGAGGGGGTTTGTTCCTCAATCTAATGCAACCCCGCCCCTTTTGACCCTCAAAAATCTGTTAAATGAATAACATAAGGTTTCCCCACTGTGTCCCCTATAAACGCTTGTGGAAAATGCAGTGCTTTGCTGATCCACTCTGCAAGAGGGGGGTTGGGAGTTCAAGCCCCACAGTAATTTTTTTTTTCCTTTTTTAAATTGTAAAACATAAGTAAATATAGAAAATATATGTGTAGACATCTATAATTTTATTCATATACACACACAAAGCTCCCCTATATAGTGTCCCATCCCGCAGTCACACCAAGCACTTACAACATATGTGATACAATGCATATACTCGGGGGGATGAGACATGATATAGGGGAGCTAATGTATGTGTATATATATCTTTAGAGATTGACATATAAAATTTTAGGTCTCTCTACATACGTGTAGAATTTAGGGGGGGAAAAATATACTCTGTGAGGGGACTAGAACTCCAAACCCCTTCGTTGTAAAAGCAATGCTCAAACCCGTTTGGCACCACCAGCCCAAGTCAGTTACAGGCTGAGTAGGGTCTTCACTCAAAGCTGAGTGCTTCTCCCCCCATTGTTTTCACTCACATGTCACGGACAGCAAGCAGAGATCTTTACTTGAAGCTGACATTTGTCCTTGTAGTTGAGTAAAGATCTCTGCCTGTTGTCAGTACAATTTGGGTGAACACCACTAGGACAGAAGTAAAAGCTGCTGGCTTTCAGTGTCATTTGTGTGTAAACTAAGACATATGACAGGTGCTTGCTGCAGCTTGTGGAGCCTCAAGGCTGCAGACATAAGCATGCAGGAGCTACAGAGCTGTTATATCCAGACAACCTTCTGCTTCTACTGCCTAACCCAGAATGATGATGTCAAGGTCTTTATGAGGAGAGACACGCCTCCTGGGAGGAGAGAACGCCTGCTGAGAGGAAGAACACGCCCCTGGATTTCAAACTCAATCTGAGAAAATTAGCTGAACAGCTCAAATGATAAAACTCCTTTAATGGACCCAAACATGCATCTAACAATAACAGTGTGATTTACATTGCTTTCAATGCAAAACACTCATTGGCGTTCAGACGATATGTGTTTTACATGCGTCTTTCTGAGGCGTCTTTCGGGTCCGTTCAAAGAATTTACATGTCAATTTTTGATCCGTTTGACACAACAGATGTCCTATTTAAAACTTTAGGGTGTGATCCTGCTGCAGCAAAAATGCAGCCAAACACGCCCCTATGCTTTTGAATGCATTTTTCGGATCAAAAACGTATCCAAAAACGCAGTGTGAACATCACCTAAGACATTTACGGCATTTTCTGTGGATTTGTCCTGGAAGCCTGAGATGGGAACACTCCTCGAATCCTTTAACGTAACACTATCTATGTGTACTATAAATTGGATGGTTTCATAAAGACCAGATTCAATGAATTAGTAAAGTGTAAGAACAGTTTATTAACAAACAGCAGCAGTAAAATCACCATTGTTAAATTAAAACTTGACAAATAGAAATCTATACATCAGAGAGTTGTATCAGTGACAGATTCTTGCAGTTATTATTTTGCTGGTGGTCACTGCACAAAACCTGAAATATCAGCAACACAATACAATCTCCAATGCAGTGTTTTATGTTCCCATTGCAAGTCGCTGGGAAGCTGAGATAGAGTCTACTGTTTGCAAGGACCTCACGGTGGAGCTGCTGACAGAATAAGGTGGTCACCAGTAAATTTCTTGGACATAATAGGGCTTATAATGGTTCACCATTTTACATGCAGTTTGTGTTGCATTCATCAGTACAGCCATTATACAGCAGCGCCTGACCTGTTGCAGCTCAGTCACTTTGTGAGTCTTGAAAAAAAACTTATTGAATGCCATTTTTTCCATGCAATTGCATCACTAAATTTGCCCCGTTCTTTTCCCCTATGCAGAGTTGCTACAGATTTCTCAAAGCTTAGGGTGTCTACATGGCATCAGTGGTGTCCTTTGGAATACAGAAGTAGCAGAGATTAGCTTCACCGTGATATCACATATTTTCCTGTTATCTGCTCTTCTCTAAGCAAAGGCCACTGAAAGGCATTGAAAACATTGAGATAACTTTCTATGCGGTGTTAACAAATCGGTCAAGTTTATCTTTGCTTCTTTTGCTACCATAAAAAGGTACAGAGCTACAGCAGCCAAAAGAGGAAAACTGAGCAAACATAGTCCAAAAGAGACTATATTTGCACTATTTTCTGATAGTATAAAAAAGTGTGGTAGACCATGCTTTTGTATCCCACACTGATAGAACCTTATGTATGAAAACTATATAGCAGTAAGACTGTCTTTTTTGCTCATAGCCCATATATATATACTGATATAGCAAAGATTATTTGGCATAAATTCACATGGGGTTTTGTTGTCCATCGGTGGAATCCATGAGGATATGGGGAATAAAGGTACCCCAATGGATATTGCAATATGAGTTGTGGTGGGCAATTAGAGGAGAATACAGCAAATGTAGTCTTCTTCAAATTTTGTTTAATTGGTTGCTATGGGCAAAAAAGACAGCCTTACTGCTATATAGTATATATATATATATATATAATATATAATATTATATATATATAATATATATATATAAATAATATATTATATAATATATATCAAATATAAATTTATTTATATATATTATAATTTTTTTATTTAACCATATATACTGGTAATTGACCACCTTGTTCATACATCACAGAAAGGCCCAAAGACAACTAAATGAGCTGTGTGAGGACCACTTTACTCCTTTTAGTAAAACTGCCTGTTAGTGCTCCCTCCATTGCATACAAGAATACATTATACAATCCAGTGTCTGCTAGTTAAAGACGTGTAAAATATACCAGCTGTTGAGCTTTCTTCTTTTATAAATAGGTTGTGGTTTTTTTGACAAAGATAATTAATGACAACTATTGCTAGAAGTAACATTTGGCACCGTCAGGCAAAAATAATTTTTTTAAAAAACTCTCAAAAAAGATGCCACTTCTGGCAAGTGATGAAATAAGTGATGGGGACCTTATGTGTTTTTAGTGTCAAAACCCTATTAAACAATCCCTTCAGGTACATTAGTTGTACTAATATATTTAAAGCGGCATTTTCATTTTAATCATTTATGGCATATCCATCAACTGGTGCGAGTCACAACCCCTTTCGCATGCCTCTTTCAGTAACTCCAGGTTCACTGGATAGGTGCGGATTCCAAAAGTGGAATCAGACCTTGGGCATTTATGGCAGATCCAGTGAACACTCTAATTGCCCCTTCAATGGCCAAGAGCTATTTTCCTCTTAAGCATAAATAAAGGGGCAATTGAAGGGGCAATTAAAGGGGCAATTAATACTACTTTGTAAACTGCCTGCACCCCATCATATATAGAGGTTCATGTGACTGGAAATCTCTAAAAGAGTCCATGCAATATCACACAATGTCAGAATTTTTTTTACAGAGGATTTTCCTTTTCATCACAGAAAAAAAATAATGAAAATTAAAGTATTTTAAGCATTTCCTAAGAATTTTAAAATTTTGCTCACCAAAATAAATACACAGTATTTTTGATTCACACATTACATTTTTTTAAACAAAATGTAAATTATTGCCACACCGAGTTAGTTACAATGTCAGTTCAGCTTTTAAAATCAGCTCTCATATCCTTGGTTCATTTGGCAGAAAATGGGAAATAAGGCCAAGGCTGTGCAAATTGAGTATGGAATCCGCAATTATCCGTGCTGTCCTCTTTTGGTATCCTCCGGAGGTGACCATCAGAATTGGGATGGAGCGGCTCCTGGCAATGCTGAACACAATCTCATCTCTCTTTATAATTCCCTTATAAAAAAAAAAACAAAAAAAACCCACAAGAATTATTCTCTGTACAAAACTAAAAACCTAGCACAATGTTTGTATGATACAGACATTTTAATATGGGTACACGACCCCTTCATCAGACAGCAGCATTGACCTGCAGAAACTAAATGAGGAGATGTTGCTGTAGGGTGGGAGTAAAGCAACACTGTCAGCAGGACATCAGACTTCTCCCCTGGCCCGCCGCCCTGGCTAATGATTTTATTTGTACCGTATCCGACATTGAATGGTACTGGTAAATGCACAGTGCAAACCAGGATTCTCCTCCAAAAAATTAGTTTGCTGAACCTCATAGAATCACAAAAGAATCATCTCCATCCAAAAACTAAATTTGGGAAACACTGTCCAAAATAAAGTCATCCTACCACTTCCTTCAGGACTAGATCCCTTAAAGCAAATCTGTCAGGTGGGAATGAATGATACCCTGAGAGCGGGATATAACAGAAGAAGAGAAGCTGAGCTCTGCAATATAAAGGTTTATACAATTTAAAGCAGGGTAAAAAGCAGAGTAATTCCTGACAGGACTCCAAGAAGAGACAGGGGCTGTTTACACGGCACAGGACAAATACCAGTCGGTTTAACCAACCGGTATTTGTACTGTTTTCATGCCGTGCACACGGCTGCCGGGGGATGGCTTTTCTCCGCGGTTTGTGGAGAAAAGCCCTCCACCTTCACATAGGCATGTTCATATACCGCACGAAAAAAACGGACGAAAGAATGAACATATTCTATGTTTTTCGGACCACCGGCGATCTGAAGAACCGCCGGGCGGGAAATCCGTGCAGTCGGGACGGCTGCACGGATTTTCCATTAAAGGGGTTTTGCCATGATGTAATGTTGACGTGGGATCCTCCAAAATGGGTTTTTAATCACTTTTCTAAATATATGTGATTACAAAAAGTGAAGCCTCTGAGAGCTACAGCCTTCCTTACATGCCCTTAGTTACTTAAAAGTTTGCATTAGACACGACAAGCTCCAGCTGACAGGAGCTTGCATTGTTTGCACTTCTTATCTGATGACAGGGAACATGACTGAGCTTTCAAGGGACTGTGCAGAAAGATGTTGTGTCTTATGTATAGAGAATCCACTGATTCTAACGTTTTATTTGAGTACACATTGCACAACGCTCCCTGCTTCCTCTGCTTCCACAGAGTTGCTGCTCAGGCCCCCACCCATTCGTCTGTGAGGCTGCTGTGCTTTGTTTATAGTCTCTCCTGATCAGATTAAGAGGTAATGAACTCACTTCGTGGCAAAACCCCTTTAAGGTCCGTGTAAAAGTTTTCAGTGTTCAGTGTTAATAATAACCCTATATTATGAATGGGCTATAAAGGAGCAAATTTCAGAAAAGTGTACGTAATAACCAACAATAATACCTATAAAGAAAACATACACCAACACACACATGGTGCTCAGTGCTGGTAGAAAGCCACTTGTAGTACGCTGAATCTTTTTGACTGGCAAGCACAATAGCAGAAATCACTCTGCCACCCATGTACAAGAGGAACCAGGTAACTGGCTATTCTGAGAGGGAAAGAAAAGTACCCCAGGATCCCATGTATGCAACAACAAGACCTACACACAGGGATATTTAAATAACTAAAACAGAACTAGAACTGCATTTTTTTACTTTGGAAAAATGTAATCTCCTGATGTTACATTATTTCATGTATAATACAATCTTATTCACCGCTTGTATCAGATAACACACTGTTAGCACTACTGTTATTACTTCATGGACATTGACTTTTTCGGAAAAATACTTATTGTTAAAGATACATTATTGCCAATGAAGCATTTCTAGAACATGGTCAATGTTGACAATGGTACTAAATCACACGTTTATTAACTAAGGCCAGCTTATACGTTTAGTACGTGTCACATTATTATGACCACCAGCCAATATACGTAGTAACTGCCATGTGCAGAACGGATAGCAGCTACATGGGCTGGGAGTGACTCAGTAAGGTCCTGGTAGGCTGTCACAGGTATCTGCAGCCATGCTGACTGCATCCCACAGCTGCTGGAGGGTAGATCCATAAAGTGAACACAACCATTGAGGTCATCCCATACATGCTTAACTGAGTTCAAATCATGGGAACTAGGGGGCCAGGTTAGTACATGAAAGTTTTAGTCAAGGTCTTTCAAATAAAGTCAGAAATTTCTAACCGTGTGACACATCACATTGTCATGGTGGAAGATCTCATCCGCCCCAGGGAAGACAATCAGCAGGTTTGGGTGTATGTAATCTGCAAAAACAGAGTCATATCCAAATCGGTTCAGAGTTCTGCCCACTTGGATGGGTGTTCAAGGAACACCAGGAAAACATTCCCAAGACTAAAAAACACTGCCACCACCAATTGTGTTCTTCCAGCAATGCCTGCTGGGTGTTTGTTCTCTGATGTCTCTTGGCTGACACACCAATGTCCATCTGTTCGATGAAGCCGAAAACCTGAAATCAACCCTCTACCAATCAGTGAAGGTCCAATTTCTTCACTGCCATGAAAACTGAAGCCTTTTCTGCTGATACAACTTTTTTTTTTTTAGCAAAGGTGCAGTTACCATCCATTAGCTTGAGAGCCCCATACATAGTAGGGATCTCTGGACTGTTAACTTAAACACAGATCTGGTAGTTCCATGTTAATTTGGCGGTGAGCTGCTCCACTGCAGTGTGTCGGTCTGTACTTGCACACCTTCCTAGCAAACATTCACCTCTCGCATCAATGACGAATGGTGCTCTGCAGTGTCCACGTCACTTATTTGGAATGGTGCCATTTGTCCATTCACGATACGCGTTCACCACAGCAGCCTGAGAAACGTTCACAAACTGCTCAGTTTCTGAAATACTGCCACTTTTGGCCCGAAAGCCAATAATCATCCCTTTCTGCAACTCTAATCGCCCATTTTTACCAAGAAAGCAATGAGGGATATGTGTGCAGCCAGCCATCACACATCTTATATATCCACCAGGCCAGCTCACTAGAAGTGACTTTGTTCGTCAGCTTCGTGCTGCCGACGTCTAAAGTAGGAGGTGGTCAAATTAATGGGCCTCATCTATGTATTTCTCTATAGTAAATTATTTGCTACTTACTTGAGGGGAAATTGAAAGTCCTCCAAGGGGATCTCCATCCAGTATATCTGTCCCTGCATTGTAGACAATCACATCCGGAGTCACCTCATTCAGTGTCCCTTTCACATGAGTTTCTACTTTTTCCAAATATTCTTTGTCTTCTGTGCCCCAGTCTAGCTCTATTCTCCTCTTTATTGCCCCTATATTTTGCATAAAGAACAAATGAAGACCCACAGTTAACCAATACCTTGTTAGCTTCTAATCCACATGTAAAGGCCTTAATTGTCAAAGTGGTACTGTAAAAATACTATAAATGAGAGGTGTAAAATAATATAAATACTCTAATAGGGTTTTCCCATCTGGCTGTTTCACAGCGCCTGCACTTTACAGCCAGCATAAGGCTCCCTCTCCCTGTTCAGGCTGTGGGTGGTTCTACAGTAGTGACTGACATCTCAGCTTACTATTCCTAGCTAAACCTGATATAGAGGGACATGAGTGATGGAGGGGTTTTAAAAGCAGGACACTAGGCTGGCATAATAGGCAGGTATCTGGTGGTGTAGGGCAGTGAGTAATTAGCAGGGCAGATCCCTGCTCATCTAAGAAACAGAAAAGGTTAAATTAAAGGGGTTATCTGGGAGTTTAATGATTTCATCGAACACTATAAACAGCATTTATATTGAAAAGTAAGGATATTCCGCTATCTTCATGTGTTTCCTTTCTTCTCTTTTGCTTCCTTATTCATTTATCATAAGATCAGTGAAATTTCCTAGTTGTGGGAGTGTCAGTAGTTTTACTGCAGCTATTACCTACAAGTCCCAGAATCCACTGCAGCTACAATCTAGGACTTCTCTGCACCCACCCCCTAATCTTTCTAGCACTGTTCATTATCATCCTCAGACATGTACGCCTCATGCCCTTGTATCTCTGCTACACTTCACTCCCCGGATGTCTGCAGGAGGCTGTGTGTAGTACAGTCACCAATCAGTTTGTAACAGGGTAAAAACACATTCTTTCCTCATCCTATAATTTATGTAATACATGTACAAAATGTATATAATTTGGTTTATATATTTCTATGTATGTGCTGTACATCCACAGCAGGTACACAGCTATCCAATCATGGTAACTGATTGATGTGGGGAATGTGGCATCACAAAGCTTTCCTGTGCACTGGATAGTTTATTTAGCATCATGGGAAAGCTGTGCGCCTGCTGTAGGGGGATGTGTCATCATCCCTGCACCCAGTGATGTCAGGGGAGTATCTCATGACGCTTTATCCTGGCACCACTACTATGTAGAGCAGTGGGCAGACATTTTTCTGACTGCTGCTGAATAAACTCACTATGGACACAATTTTCATTGTATGTGTAGAACACCCTCACCCCTCCTGTCAGCAACTCTGTTTACATAGTGACTGTTGAGTCACTAGAGGCAGGCAGATCCATCTCTCATGCCCACTACAGGGGGGTATTTCTGAGCTGAGCCTTGCTTCAAAGCACACCCACTGAGTGATGACAAAACATCCATTCAGGCCATGTGATCGATGGACATCACATGGTGTGCAGGAAGTAGGAAGAAGGGGAATAAAGGGCTCTCTGTCTGGTTTTGCAAAAGCAGAACAAGTAAATAATACAC
Source organism: Phyllomedusa bahiana (assembly GCA_025379985.1). NCBI lineage: Eukaryota > Metazoa > Chordata > Amphibia > Anura > Hylidae > Phyllomedusa > Phyllomedusa bahiana. The sequence goes on from JAODAL010025086.1 coordinate 26,009, forward strand.
TGGGCCCTAACACACTATAAAGATTATACTACGGACTGAATTTTACATACGCTTTGCTGCTGTATCTCCAGGGTAGATGTGCCGATTATACATGTCCATGATGTACACCCTTTTGTCATCCACGAAATCTCTTTCATGTCCATTACCCTAATTAAAAGAAGGCAAATGGGAAATTTTATTTTTTAATTACATAATCCATGTAAAGCATGTACATATCCAGAGTCAATGTCTTATATGAGCCACCATTTTTACTATGCATTATTTTTGGCTAACACAAGGTTGCTCTGCTTTCATCACTCTACTCCGGATGAGGTCTTAAAGTTATAATAAGTATTTGATTTTAAAATCATATTTTTCATATCGTTATTTAAGAACACTGACCCAAAGACCCTGTAGTACGAGAGCTGTGGAAGCAATCCATCCCATCAGCACGCAGCTGAGTTTGCCAAGGGAAGTTGCCATCTTCTGATCACTACCCCTATAATTTTATCCTGTTATATAGTACCATAGTTGATAAGGTTCAAAAAAAGACATGTCCATTGAGTCAGACCTACTGTGTTGATCCAGAGGACGTAAACCCCCTATGAGGTGGAGGCCAGTTGCACTATACAATTCCAACCTCCCAACCTGTGTTATTATATTTTCAAGAAAGGCATCTAAACCCTTCTTGAACTTATTTAATGAGTCCACCATCACAACCTCTTGTGGCAGCGAGTTCTATAATCTCATCGCTTTAACAGTAAAGAATCTCCATCTGTGACGGATGGTGGAACCTTGTTTTCTGTGGATGTAGAAGAAGCCTCATTGTCTTGGTCACAGTCTGAGGCATAAAAAGATCAATGATGCAAGATCAATTAAGCCGACTTTTTTCCAACCTGAATAACAGTTCAGTAGCCTGTCTGGTGAGCAGCTCTCTAATCTGGCACAGACAGTAACGTCCTCTTTTCTATGATGTCCATATATCCTAATAGAGATCTGAATGATGAATGACAGCTGATCACTGGGGACAGAGAAGCAAGCAGCTTATTCCATGGTAAGCTTCTATTTAAAAGTCTTTGTCGGATTTCTTAAACCCTGGAAGAGATCTGATGACATGAATATACATATATAGTTCAGTACCTGATGGGCATCCAGATCTATTATTGTTGCCTTGGAAACCCCTTCAACACGTTCAAATAAGAACTGGAAAAAAATCGATTTTTGTTTTACATTATACAGCACTCATAACTCAAGTCTATTAACTAAGGTCAAATTAAAGTGGTTTATTGATCTTAGTGATGGCAGATCACTAGCATATGTTATCACTTTGGGACCCCCAAGATCCTATAAACAAATGGGCCACAGCACTGATGAAGAGATGTGCCATCTTCTCTTTCTTTCCCCTGGATTTCCTCCAGATACTCACTATGCAGAAAAATGCAGGACAGTCACATTAAAATCATTGGAGCCATTTTGCACCTTCCTGCACAGCTAAGTGTCCAGAAGAACCCTGGCTGAGGATAAGAAGGGGTCACAGATTAGATCGCCATTTTGGCATGATGCTCATGTGACACTTCTGGATGCCAAAGCCGCTCCGACCATAGTGAAGAGAGGCGGAGAATGAAACTACGAAAGCTAAGAAAAAAAAAAAAAAGGACCATGCACCATATTGCGACACAAGGAGCTTACATGGTTACAAAATAAGGCACATATTACACATACAGTAATTCACAGAAGTGAGTACACCCCTCACAGCTTTGTAAATATTGCATTATATCTTTTCATGGGACAACACTGAAGTTATGACGCTTTGATACAATATAAAGTGGTCAGTGTACAGCTTGTATACAGCACTGCTACAATCTCACTTCAGTGTTGTATCATGAAAAGTTACTATACCTCATATATGCTTGCTGTAAACAGTTTGTGAATTTAATACAAAGTGTGCTGTGAATTGGAACTGAAAAAAAATTGGGGGCTGGCGTTACACTTGTACTTGTTTAAATTTACAAACAAATTAAACTTAAGAACAAACTTTCTGTTCGTAACATGGGGAGTGCTTGTATAAAGATGGTATCGGCAGAATTGTATTGACCCATAGAGTCAAGTTACCCCACAGTAAACTCTTATATGGTACCATAAAAATACAATCTGTAAAAATCAAGCTTACATCCAGCTACGTATACCACAAGAAACGTCATGGCTATTGGAAGGCCCCTTTGGATATGGGTCAACACGATCATATATCAAAAGTGGTGGTAAATTTTAACATGTTGATCTTTTTCTAAACAACTGACCCTGTACATTTTTAACAAATTTATGTGTAAGAAATAGTGGGGTCAACGCTGAATATATTAAATTGGGTAATATTTGCCTATTTTTTATGCCAGTATGTGTTCTTGAGATTGCATTGATAATCTGGCTGATGAGATCTATACATTGTGGCTGCTTTGGAATACCAGTCTGCACTTTTTCGCGCTTCTCACTTATTAGGCATTTTGTTTTATAATACAGTTTTTAAATTAATATTTCAGTGTAACCTCTTGAATTGTACCTTGATAGCTAATGTAATGTCAGCATATGCACAAAACCCTCCACCTTTGTCACTGGAACAATGATGGAATCCTCCGCCTTAAAAAAAAAACCAAAAACAAATAAGAATTAGTTTACATTAGCAAAAATAACCTTTTTTAAACAAAGGTAAGTCCTGAAAATGCATGGTAGAGAGTTTACCTTGCTATAATTTACCATGGAGGTGAATTATCCCTGTAACCTGGAGCCATTGCAGAAGTGATCTTTTACAGAGCTGATCTATAGCCATGGCTCTACCACTGTGTCTATGGTTTAATGACTTTTGAAGCACCCGATTCACACGGCTTATTCAAGCTGTAATTGCGAGCCGGATTTCGCTCGCAATTCCGGCTTGAATAAGGGGCGGGTGCGGGGGCACGGCCCGCCGGCCCCATAGACTTGCATTATCCACGGCGCGTATTGCGCCTGGATAATGTGAAGTCACTTTCTCCTCGCCCGGCGGATTCGCCGAGCGTGGAGGAGCGACGGAATCCACTGTTCTCTATGAGAACTGTGGATTACTGTAATGACTGCGACGGATTGGAGCCGTACTGAAGCGCAAATCCGGCACGCAGTACGGCGCCAATCCGCGGCGAAATAAGCCGTGTGAACGAGGCCTTAGGAGCAACGTAACCTATTGAGGCTGTGTTCACATTAGCCTATGACTTTAGCTTATAATAGAAGATAAGATATTGACGGATCTGTCATTCAATGGATTCAAATATTGACCAACCAGTCAACTGACTTCTAATGAGGTCCATTGAGATTCAGGTAAGGTTACCATTATTCTGACAGAACAAATTGCACCGCACGCTCTGTTATTCTTGCTGTCAAAAAAGTTAAAAACTCTGATGGCAGCTCACAATGCTAACAGAGCCTAAATATATGCTCACAGCTAAAAAAATTTATTGTTTGTAATTTTTATATTATTTTTATATATTTTTTAATTGCTGCTTCAAACTCACACTTCCTGGTCAGACTGTGGGTGGTTCTATAGCAGTGATTAGCATATCATCTCAGCTGTTCCTAGCTGAGGCTGCTACTGTGACATGAGTGCAGGAGGTCTGTAAACTGTAGGCTACAGGTCTCTAAACTGTTAAAGCTTGTCATTAAGTAATGCAATCAAGCTCCTCTTTCAAGATAAGGATCACAGCAGGGAGTGAGGTTACCAGCCCAGCCAATGCTGCCAGAGCCTTTAAGAACAGAGAGAGGTAGCCGGTAACCAGGGAAGCTTGTGTGCAAAAGCAGGAGATCTGCTACTAACTCTGAAGAGAAGCAAAAACTGAAAAGCAATGTATTTGGTAAAAGTCTTTATTTACCTTTGCCTAAATGTTTAAAGCTAAATCAATAAGACAAGAATACCACTGTAAGACGTGGTATTTTTAGGGAAACCTACAAACATTTTTAGGATTCATGATATGTGTATGTAAGGGATGGACACTGAGCTTTTTAGTTTTGCTTGCTTATAGAAAACACCATACAGCCCATTAATGTGCAAAATATAAGAAAATGTAGCACTTTAGCTTGATTAATATATGTTCACAAGTTACAATCGTTCTATTCACAATGGCTGTTTTGGAATGAATTACTCCCTTACAGCAGCACAATTTCCCCTCCTTTTACTCTTTATATCTGTTCTTTTCTGAAATGTTGGAAAAAAATAGTGCAACCTGGTGAAAACACAATGGACTCCATTGTAATCAACTGCACATCAGGCACCATTGGTGTCTGTTGTAAAATGACTCTGGTCACGCCTCCGATGGAGATGTGAACCAGGCCTAAATAAAACCTTGGACTAGGTAAATGAGTAAGTGTTTAACCCCATTGTGTTTTTGTTTTCCTTGTCTTACTGATGTGAGCGGTCTGTCTAACTTAACCTTATTTTCTTTTGCAGGTTTTGACAATTCCCTTATTATATGGTAGGGTGATGCTCTCCGTGTGTCCTCAGGGGGTCATATCGCGAGACATGGCATTTTCAAACTATGTTTTGTCTTCTTCCTAGCTACTGTTTTTAGGTATGGCGCAACCTTCACTAGTTCCTCCTGTGGCCCAGCAATCTCTTGCTTTTTCCTTGATGGGATTAAGGTTTGGAGTCATTTACGCATCAGTCTATTTTCAGACATCTTTCTTAGGACATTATGCGTTTCTTCTTCGATCAGGTTTCTGATGGGTATGTGCCAGTGGTGCATCTTGTAGAGGCAGAGTTTCTTCTATTCATTCCTTTCCAGTCTCTGACATTTGTATGCTTACCTTCATTGCTATTGCTTCTATGCTGAGCTATTTGCTGATACTTTGCCTCCATCTTGTGGCCATTTTGTGTAATTACACTTTTTACATATACCGTCATAGTTATATAGGTCTGTGTGTTTGTTATGGCATTACTGCCTTCTTAGATGTCCAGTCTTGACTCCAGAAAAAGATCTCGCCATCAAGGAATGCAATATTGCCCTTTCTGATGTAAGTAAACAGATTTACTGTAGTAGCTGGAGGCTTTCAAATCCATTCAACAGTCCTCCATTTACCAGAGATGTCATTACTTGGGATTTCATGCATTCTTCTATGCAGACGTTAAAGGATGAATTTAGGTCCTTTTCTGGATGAACTTGCTGAAAGTATTTATTCCCCTGAAAATAGTCTCAGACTAATTGACGAAGTCCATTAATTTTTATCCGAAAATTCTAATGAATTAATTTGATCAGCAGAACAAGGATTGGCTTACATTTCCTAAAGTACATGTGGCTATAGCCAAATTATCTGAATGCAATACTGTGTTCTCTGGGTCTAAACTCTAGTATCCCATGCAGCCTCGGGAGCCAAATTTGGCATTGTCTCCCATGTTATAATTAAACCCTCCAGGAAGTGAATCCAGGGGATACAAAAAGCTATAGAGCAGTGTTTCTCAACTCCAGTCCTCAAGACCCACCAACAGGTCATGTTTTCAGGGTCTCCATCTCCAATAATAAACTGCAACATGACAATAATTATATCACCTGTGCAGAATGCACTGACAATAATTATATCACCTGTGCGATACTGAGGAAAGCCTGAAAACATGACCTGTTGGTGGGCCTTGAGGACTGGAGTTGAGAAACACTGCTATAGAGTCTGACATACCTACAAATGAAATCTCGCAAGAGACTTCCTTTAAGATGCTTCTGTAACTCAGACTAGGCCTGGAGATGAGCCATTTAGGTAAAACTGTGGCTGACTCATTACACATTTTATAGTAATCTTTGCAGTATCAGACTTAGCCTAACCATAGATGACTGCTTGGATATGAGTTAATGGAAGATCTTTCTGACAAAAAAAGGGAAGAATTTTCCTTAGTTTTAGGAAAAGTCATAGTAAGGCTTACATTTGTAAAAGATTATCTCCCAGATTTTGCTCCAGACAGACCTATAATGGCTCCAGAAAAGCATCTCAATGAGTTGGCAGCAGAAGGCCTCATGGGGCCAATAAACCAAACCGTAACCTAGAATTCTGAATGGCTCCAGTCCATCTTTATCAGTCTCTGTCTCCAATTCTCAACCTCAGTTAATCCAGTTAATCAACTGGGAAAAGTTCATGCTTGCACCATCCTCATTCAGACACTCTCTTAAGGCAATGTAATAAATGTTATAACCTTACAATATTTCCACAGTAGAAGAATTTAGAGAGATGTTATCATGAAGCTACCTTCTTACAGTCCAGAATAAGGATTTCTTTTCAGGATAGTAGTTAGGATGGTAGGGTTCATGGATGCCTTTAGGGCCATTGTTATAGCTCAGAGCCAGCTCGGCCCCTACAATTAGGCTTTCTGAGCAAATGGAACAGATCTCTGAGTTTGGACAAGTTACCTGATCTCTCTCAGGACAAAAAAAAAAAGTCTCTTTGTTGATGAAAAATCCAAACAGAAGATGATACCAATCCAGTAGGGAACTTTTACTACAAATGCCTCGTAGTAAGGCAGGAGAGTTCATCTCGTTCAGAGCTCCTGGTCTCACAAATTGGAAATAAAATTGTGTTCTCTCATAGAGCTGACAGCCATCCACTTGGCCGTTCATCAATTCATGCAAGTAATAGAAAGCTAGATGAGGCCAAAGTGACCACAAGGCGATACCAGATCTTCCCCCTTGATGAGGGAAGTGTTTTTACTACTTTTTATGACATATGTCAGCTGTCTACATTTCAGGAAATCTCCATATTCTGGCAGAATGTTTGAGTAGAAGCTTGACTGCGCCATGAGTATACGGAATCCCAAGGTATTTCGGTTTACACAGACCTGTGGGGAATGCCAGTGGTGGACCTAATGACCTTCAAGGTGAATGTCAAGTGTCCAGTGTATTGTTTCCTCTGACAATCCATTGTGAGCTGATAAAATTAAAATTCTTTGGAAGGTCAAACTATGTTATGTGTTTCCCCTAACCACTTTAATCCAGAAAGTTCTGCAATAAAATCAGCAGCACCAGCCCTCCACCACTGAAATAATTCCCTACTGGTCCAGAAGAATGTGGCTTTTCCAGCCCGATTAGATGGGGTCAATTTTGCTCTTTTCTGAACAGGCAAAACCTGGTGTCTCAGGGCAGCACTGTTTCAAACCAATCTTCGGAATTTAATGGCCTGAGGGATGTTCAGGCCTTTTGGATTTCAAAAGGTTTATCCGAGACCCTTGTTCACTCTCTCAGCCAGGCTAGCGGTAAAAAAACAAATTGAATAGATGATTGCATTAAGAAGCTCCTTCTCATTTGGTGTTTGGCCATGTTCACATGGCTTAAAATGGGCCGTATTTCGGTCCGTAATTACGCGCCGAAGTGCGCCAATTACGGGCCGAAGACGGCCCATTCATTACGGTAATTCACAGTTCTCATAGAGAACTATGGATTACGCCTCCTCTCCCCGGGCCGCGAAGCCATGACCGGGCCGAAACGGGCAAGATAATCGACATTCACATTCTCATAGCGGCGTATACGTCCGCCGCTAGCAGTGATTGTCTATGGGCCGGCGAAGTGCCGGCCCCCCGCTCACCTCCCCCGCTCCCGCCCACCCCCGGCCACACGGCGTAATTGCAGGGCGTAATTACGTCCCGCAATTAAGCCGTGTGAACATGGCCTCAGTCTCTTAAATTGCCTCTTGATCCTCCTTTCAATATTTTATAATTCTTATAGACTGGGCTTGAGCAGGAGCTCAGCCCCTTCTAACTTGTGAGCTCATTTTTCAGTCTTGTCTACTTACTCAAAAGATCCTTTAGTTAAGAGCCATTGCTAAGTTGAGGCCTAGAGTTGTAACCACTGTGTCTCATTGGATATTTTGTTGGTTCTTCCCATTCTCTGCAACTTTCATGTAAAAGATTCTAGGATCATCTCTATCAAAAGATTACCTTTCTTCCTGCGGTTACTTCAGCTAAAAGAGTTAGGGTTTTTGGTTTCAAAGAGTCTTAAGCATTTATTCCTGGATAAAGTTACCTCGAGGTTCCTCTAATTCCCTAGGCCTATGATTCCTTCTGTTTCTCACATGAACCAAGTAATTTATCTTCCTATACTTCTTATGAAGATCTTTACTGGAGTCATCTGGACTTAGCACCTTTTCTGCATCCTTACATCTCTAGGAGAGCTCCTTTCAGAAATGTTAACGAGAAGGTTTTCATCCTATCAGGTCCAAAAAAGGAAATTGAGCGTCTAAAACTTCACTTTTTCACTGGACCGGAGACTAAGATTTGTAATGCATATCTGAACTTGGGTTGTCTTGTCCCTCTAGGTATTAGAGCCCACTGAAACAGATCAGTCTGCCAGTACTGCAGAACGTTCTTCTTTGTGTATAGAACAAATATGTAGTTCAACTTCCTGGTCCAATTCTAATACATTTACTATCCACTAAGGTCTTAATGATAGATCCTCAGAAGAGATTGCCTTTAGGCAGACAGCTTTGAGATTTCATACAATGTCAGACGGAGGTTCCTTGAGCCCATCCGAGGATCTTATTAGGGATCACCCTCTATCTTTACAGGATACTTGCCAGGCCACTTTAAGCACTTTTTGTAGGTCTACTTTAAAGTATTCATTGCACTTGCAGAGTTTAATATAATAGGATATCTGGTGTTTAGTTATAACCGTAATCTCCTGCTAGAACTTTGGAGCCCTAAAATAGTGTGTACATTATGTTATGCTCTGGTGGGCCAGTATGACCTTGATCTCATGTTTTTGTCCCCAAGGGATTTCATGCTATCTGTTCTGCTGCTGTAAGGGAAGGTTAAATTTTGATGTAAACTTATTTTCATGTGGCTCTATTAGCAGCACAAGGCTCACTCCCTTCTTTACTTTAATTTTTGTCTGGTAAATTAAAACAATTGAAGTGGAGGTTCGGGCTTATTATATAGTTGTAGATTTATTAAAAATTAGACCTGTTCTTTCAGCTCACAGTACAGAGAAAGTCCCCCACCCTGCTGATGGGACAAAGGAAACAGATTTACATCAAAATATACAGTAACTTTAAAGGAGTTATCACCCTTTTAAAATTCTCAGGATCAATATTAGGTCATGATGGTCATACTTCTGGAACCTTAGCCGATTGATTGACGGGGCTACAATGCTCCTTTTTCTATTTTAAACATAATTTTTAAAGGGGATGTCCATCTCCCATTTTTTAATATGCAATATGGTGCTCGGGCTGGGTAAAAAAAAAAAAAACACACACACACACACAACAGCATTCACCTTTGAACTCACTTTCGCTCTGATCCTCACCGCCAGTTTCCTGTTGTCTTCTGGTCAATGTTGCAGTCTGTGATGGTATGCAGCGATCATGCGACAATGCCCAATGTAACAGTTTGGAGCCTTGACTTCTGAGCGGTGATGTCAGGCACGTAACTGCTGGAGCCAATTAGAGACTCCAGTGGTGATGCTCCACTCGTCCAGAACCAGAAGCCAACTGAATACTGGTAGCAAGGACTAAGAGGCACATTGCTGCAACAAAGGTGAGTTGATAGTTATTATTTTTTTTTGTTTTTATTAATTTCCCTCAGTCTCAGCACCATCTACAGGGAAGGTGGACAACCCCTTTTAGAATCATCAAAAATGGTTATAAAATATGTTTAACGTAAAAACACTGAACAACAAGTTATTTTCAGAAGTTATTTTCTGACAGTACTTTCCCTTTAAAGAACCTCTCTACAGATATGAGTTATGGAACACATTTAAGCTCTTCCAATTAACTTAACATAGATTTTCTAAACCAGAAAACTCTTCACTTCAAGGGCTCATAAAAAACAGCCCTTAGATATCAGACATTAATCTCTACTGTTTGCATCAGGCAAAACACTGCAACAGCCATTATAAATCTAAACAAGTGTCAGCAAGCCTCATTTTCCATAGACTTAGGTCTTAAATCTTTGATGTTAGATGAATGACATATAACTATAGATTCTAATCCTCAATTTATTTTAGTAGAAAGGAACGTGCATGTTCAGTCTCGAACTCTACATCACAACAGCTTGTTAGTGAAGACAGATGGAAGAACAACTATCAACAGAGGTTATAACCATCTTACCGAGACTCGGAAAAGTCCTTATTATTCTTGTATAAAGATGGTTTTACATAATGTTTGTGATGTACACTTAGTGTGTCATATATAATAGGGTTAAATTAGCCAATAGAAGCTAAAAGAGCATCCTCTTGGTTTCCATCTGGCCTGTATATGTTAATATATTGCATAAATAAACCTAAGAAAAAAACATGCAATAGGGTAGTAAACTGCACTATTTCATACAATGGTATCCAGGAAAATCTGCAGATGTAATCGAGATAGTCGGATGCTGGCACAATTGGTTAAGGCCCAGCATAGCCGTAAACCGGTGCTAGTCTTGAAGGACTCGACCTCTGCGGCGCAATATACGGCACCGGAAGAGATCTCAAGGCTATTCGTGGATTTTTTTGAAGATCTCTATAGAGCACCACCCACTGACATGGGTCAGATAAATTAATTCCTGGATGCCGCATCTCTCCCGGGTCTTAGTGTAGAACAACAGGCCTTATTGGATAGCCCAATCACAGAAGAGGAGGTGAGGAAAGCCATAGCATCCTCGCCTACGAAGAAATCACCGCGGCCGGATGGCTATGGTTATGAATTTTATAAACTCTTATCGGTTGAGGTGACGCCAACACTGGCTGGCTTATATAATGCAATATACCGGGATCAAGGAGCAAAGGAGTTATTCTCGGAATCGAACACGATCTTGCTCCCAAAACCGGGCAAGGATCACACTCAGGTTAAAAATTATCGCCCAATAGCGTTACTTAATGTTGATTACAAGCTTCTAACTAAAATCTTGGCGACTCGCCTCCAGACTTTTCTCCCCGATATAGCGCATCCGGCGCAGAGGGGCTTTGTACAGGGACGTCAGGCAATTAGAAATATTAGGACGGTGGTGGGGGCGGCGGTGAGGGCCTCGGAACCTTCTTCGGACATCCTGATGCTTTTAAGCCTCGATGCCGAAAAGGCATTCGACATGGTTTCGTGGCCCTTCCTGTCTGCTACCTTGTTAAGAAGAAATTTTGGCCCTGTCTTTAGAAATTTCATTTCTTACATCCAGGAAGGCTCGTCCACTAATCTTCTAATTAATGGATTACTAACCCCTCCCATAGACATGTTTAGGGGTACTAGACAGGGTTGTCCACTGTCTCCGTTGCTCTTTGATCTCGCACTTGATCCGCTATTGTATTACCTAAAGCCTAATTCGGCCACAGATGGGAGTCCGGCTGATTCCCCGATTTTAGATATAGTGGCTTTTGCGGACGATGTGATGATAATTTTGAAAAATCCACGACACAACCTGCAGGGGGTGTTGCAGGGGCTACAGGAGATGGGCTCCCTTTCAGGGTATTATGTTAACGTGGACAAAACGAATGCCATGTTGCTCAGGGGTCCACCGAAACCTACGTGGTCCACACTTTACCCGTTTAATTGGTGTACAGCCAAAATACCCTATTTGGGGGTATCAATATCAAGGCTCCCTACCAGTCTATATAAAGATAACATTACACCCTATATAGCCGCGCTGGAAACGAGGCTACACGCATGGAGGCAACTACCGTTGTCCTATGTGGGTAGGGGAAACTTGATCAAATTAGTGGAATTTCCCAAGCTACTGTATCTCCTGCAATCCCTTCCACTTTATATCAGGCGTAAGGATGAGATGCGCATAAATGCGCTCTTCCACCGATTTTTCTGGGGCGGCAAAAGGCCTCGGATCCCGCTAATAATTTTGCAGCAGCCCAAGGACAATGGGGGTATTAACTTTCCGAACACTCGAGCATATAATGTGGCCGCGCTAATCCGTATAGCAGTGGATTGGCTACAAAATACTTCAGTATATACAGACACCAAGGCGGAACAATCGTTTCTAGGAAAGATCTTGCTAGCAAATTTTGTACATCGCCCCTACATCAAATCCCAGAACAGATTAAAACCAACCCACTCGTATTTTCAACGTGGTGGGGCTGGCAGAAAATGAGGACGCTCCTTGGGCTACACCCCCATGCCTCTATGTTTCGTACATTAATAGGCAATCCAGATTTCCAGAAGGGAACTCAGTATAGGGACTTCTACAGGTGGGAGAAGGGGGGTATCCTATCGGTTTACGACTTAATAGATGCAAAAACACATAGGGTCTTACAATTTGAGGAACTAAGAACTAAATTCCCGGAGGCAGAGGTCTCCTTCTTCCCGTATTTATGTGCCCGCAGCTACACTCTAACGCTGACTCCACACTTTACGCTGGGAGAATGGGATCCACTAACACGCATGCTCTTGCTCAGTAAAGAAACTGAAAGGGGGCTGATTACCCACTATTACAAAGCCTTACATACACCACTAGACTTTTCAGGTTCAACTATGGCACTCGCGAAATGGGCGGGAGATGACCCAAGTCTGGAGGTCCATACGCTACTTGCAGCGTTGACCAATAGTCGCAAATTCTTACCCTCCAGTAGGTACTGGGAGATGTCCCTCCAGTTGTACCACAGGGCATACATTACCCCAGTCAGGGGGTACCGCATGGGCATCTTTGAGAGCAACAGATGCTTCCGATGTGGTGCTCAGGAAGCGGATATCTTCCACTGCTTGTGGAGTTGCCCGGTGATCCAAAACTTTTGGGACCGAGTGATGACATTCACAAGGACACACTTGATTAATTATGTCCCAAACAACCCTTTGTGGGCCATATTCGGCCACGTGGATACTCGGGTGATCCCATGTGAATCAGGAAGCAGGAAACTACTATATATGATCTCAGCGGCAGGCGTCAAAACCATCCTGAACACATGGATACACGAGTCAGCACCCCCTTTCAAGATGTTCTTGGAGAAATTGTCTTTCATACTAAAAATGGATTGGGTGGAGGCCTCAGGTAGGAATGAGACTCATGTCCAAAAAATTTTTTTAAGTTTGGGGCAGCTTTATCCCTCTTCTCCCACTGAGAATACAAGAAGCCATCAAAGAATGTTGTAACGTCACCACATGGTTCCAAGAGCAGATATTAATCAGTGAGGCTCCAATCTAAGATATTCAGAGATTTGATATGTCCGGAGGATGAGAATCATGGTTTAGCATTTACAATTTTGCTTGGCGACCAAAGCATAGGCCCTGTAGAATAGGTCAAAATCTAGGTGCCGGATGAGGGGAGCCACGTAGATTGCCCATACTATCAAAACAGGGGTGGGGGGGTGGGCCCGGAGAATGGAGCACTTGTTGGTATGTGTTTTTGTTTTGTCTGAGCCTAAAGTCGTATACAGTTCTCTTGCTCTCACAACTTATGTTTCTTTTCTGTTTTTTGTTTTTTTTTAATCATTCAGAGAGCCTAGCGCTATAGCTGAGGCTAAAACTGACAGTGTAAAATATAAAGATAGTGGAGATCTTTGAGTCCAATACATTTAAGTGTTACCTATGACTAGACAGTTATTATAATGATATTAACCTAGTAGATTAAAATCGTGGCTCTTCTGAAAAGGGTATGGAACCGCGAAAAGGAGGCTCAGACAGGTTTTAATGTGTTTAGATTTTCTTTAAGTTTTATATATAATGAAAACTGGTAGTGCGGAGTACGCAAGTTACAATTCACCCAACTGTTGAACTTATTGATGTCAATTTGCAAAGTGTACCCCATAACTTGTATCTCTATTATACTGTGTGCTACCTAATAAAGACATTTTGAAGAAAATCTGCAGATGTTAAATGTATACTTTCTTTTCTCAGTGAGATCCCTGGGATTGTATGTCATCTATGGGAGGCATACGTTTTCTGTATATGTCCTGGTAGGTACATTAAAGAGGACCTATGACATATCCCAATATGTCTTTTTTATTAGCAAATACTTGTGTTCCCTATGAAATAACAATTCTGGAGAATCTTTTCTCACATCTTTGTTGTGCTGTTCGTCGGTTATTCCTCCTAGTATTACAGAATCAATCTTCTAGGTGTCTCTAATACAGTTTTGAAAGGGCTGTGTCACTGAAACCCCCTAATTGGTAACATCCATCTGACAGATTGGTAATGAATTTTTAGGAGGAATAAGAAGAGAACAACACAAAATGGGGACTGAGAAAAACTTTATCTAGAATTGTAATTTCAAAGGGAATATCAGTATTTACCAAAACAAATATGGCAGGAAGTGTCTGATTTAAATGGAGGTCATGAACATGATATGATCAGAGGCCGAGAGTGAAGTAAACAACCTCATTGCTATTCATGAGCTGGATATCAGATAATACATCTTATACTTGCCAACATTGATTGCCCATCCTCTTTCAATAGCCAGTTTTCCAGCCTAAAAGAAAAATAAACACATACTAATGGGTCTAAGCATTTGAGTATTATGTTGGCAAAACATAGTCTATGGGCCCAGCTCAAGGTTCCCATAGTCTTCAACTGGGGAAAACACAGGTTATATTTTGTTACGTGATAGTTCTGTTCTTTGATGCCTTTACATAATAATTTACATAATACAGAAAAAAATATAAATCATCATCTTTGAATTTATGGAAACATGTATGGTCATTGTGCAATTTACACATTGTTTAGATTATACTGTAATCTAGTCAGATTGCAGATCAGTCTCAAGGCAGCAGTAGCAAATCCTTTCTGGGAAGTTTTACATGCAGACACTCAGAAAGGAACTTCAGGTTTTTAGTGATTGAATTTCCTTTTCTATTTGTTGCTCTGAATCCACGTGTGGTTTGCAGACTTTTCTGTTAATGACTCCTCCAAATGAATGATAAGCAAGTGTCTAAGATTTGGTTCTGAAAGTTTAGAGATTCATTCCGACCCTAAAAAGTTCTTTAGTTCTGATCCTTCATTTTAGAAAATGGCACAGAAATAAAGAGCTAGGTTTAAGTGGGTGCTGTTGGTTACTTGCATCTAAAGTGCTCCCTCAAGTTACAATGGCCTCAGGATTTTCTCTATACAATGGTTTTTCCTGGGACATTGTATCCTGAAAGCAAATTCCCCATACAATGTCACATACACTGTTGATCTGCGACTCATATGATTGATGGAATATGCAACCAGTTATCATGAACATTTCTGGTCAATATTATTGGGGGGCACAGCACGTTGGGTAGAGACCCTCAGGCTAGGAGTCTGACACTGGGCAGAACCCAAACATGTCAGCTCCACCTGGATGGATTATATCCCTCCTACTGACACCATCTGCAGGCTAGCTCCAGACGGGGTGGTTGCAACTTTCGAAGCCATGCCGTTCACAGTTTCATTTTCACCTTCTCCCGTCTGCAGTTTCAGCTTCCTGGGATGGTTCTCTGAAGGAGATTCTGCTTCAACCTCTTTCCTCGTGAGCTCCTGCGCCTCAAGAGCGGGAAGTTCCCCACTATAATCATTGCTCCAGCTTGGCCTCATTGGCCCGTTGTCCGATGCTCCAAGGTCCCCCCCCCCCACCCCCGACCCCCTGCACCCTAATCTCTTTTCCAAGGTCCTCAGTTCCTCCTCACTTCTACTTATCGTCTTTCGACGGCATGGCTGCTGAGACCGAAGTTTTAAAAGCTCATGGTTTCTCAGACTCTGTGACTCAGACCATGATTTGGGCCTACAAGCTGCAGTCTGCCAATATTCATTAACATACCTGGAAAGCTTTCTTTACCTGGTGCAAGTTGTGTGGTTTTCACTCATTGGGTTGTACTACCCCGTCAGGCCTGGAGATGGGTCTTGGCCTTTCCCCCTTGATAGGTCAGATCTCTTCCCTCTCCATTTTGTTTCAGAAGACTTTGGCCTCCTGTTCCCAAGTCAAGACTTTCTTGCAGAGAGTTATTCGCTCTGCCCCTCCTAGTCATAAGCTTCTTAAGCCCTGGGAGCTAAATCTTGTTTTAAAGACCATGCAGGTTTCTCCCTTTGAACCATTGTGGGTAGCTTCTCTCCTTTTGCATTCTTAAAAAGTGGCCTTCCTTCTGGCCATTACATCCATCCGTCGAGTGTCGGAACTGGCGGCTCTTTCTTGCAGATACGCCTTTATGGTTCTTTATAAGGACAAGGTCGTCCTTTGTTTCTCCCTAAGATGGTTTCTTCGTTTCACCTCAATTAGGACATAGTGCTGCCTTCTTTTTGTCCCCCTCACCCTCAATTGCATTGTTTGAATATTGTCAGGGCTTTCTGGATCTAACGCATGGCTACTGAATCTTTCAGGCGCTCCCTCTCTGTTGTTCCAGAGGGTCCACATAGAGGTCTGGCGGCCTCGAAGGCCACTACTGCCAGTTGGATCCAGTCAACAATTTCAGAAACCTACCGATCCATGGCTGAACCCCTTCTGTTTTGGGTCTATATGATAGAGGTTTGGGTAATTTCAACACATCAACTTCAAAAACCATCTGTTCACTTGCTGCCTAATACACACACTCACGCCCACCTTGGATATACTGGTGATAGTCAGTAGATAACCAACATTATTCACTTCACCAGTTATGATAGATTGGTGTAAACTCCTATTGGTTGAGACTAAAGCAGCATAGGAACATGAAAGAGTATTATGTTACAAGGGAACTATGTGTTGCATATTTTTCTGGGCAAGCTGTAGCAGAAACTACTTTATGAGCATTACTATGTGATAGGTAATTATCTGTGTTTAGTGCAGGAGCTTGGGCAAGTCCCTGAGTTGGCACTGTTAGGCCACGTTACTGTATATGCAGTTGAGAATATTTGGTAATGGGCATCACTGTGTAGGTGCTATGTGACCCTAGGGTGGGTCAGTCTGCTATGACAGCTACAATTTAGACTAAGTCAGTAGTGTTGATATACCCACTAGGCCTAGACAGACCAAGATGGAAGTAATGTCCCAATATTTCAACCGAGCTTCGTTTTGGAGGGATAACCAGAGTAATAATGGGAGGGGGTGATATGTACCACCTGGATTGCTGCTATTATCATGGCTTACAACAGACAGTTGCCCACCCCTGTTAAAGAGCATTGCCTTAAGAAGATTTTGGGCGACATGTAGAATTGAAGGGTTTTATTTTTTTTTTTCTTGGCGCCCGAACTTCAGTTTAAATAGATATAGAAGGTGTAGAATACGACATTGGATTTTTCCCTTTCATATTTAGAACTTGGGGGGTCGGCCAAAAATCTTATTACCCCGTCGTATTCTCATTTCTTTTATTTAGTGGGTTTTGGCGGCGCAAGTAAAAAAAAAAGTACGCATTCGAATTCATACATGTCGCCCTTTATCAGTAACATACCGGGACAGTGGCCCACCCCCAGTCATTCTAGTTTAGATATTAAAAGCTTTTGTTGGGGTAAATATCCCCCGTTCCTGCTTACTACCCTTTGGTCCCCCTGCTGATCCGCAGGGTTTTAAAACTCTTCTTTGAACGAGGAAGTTGGGTAGTAGGAACAGAGGTGGGATTTCTGTTATGGTGGCAACTACAAACGACCACTATAAGACAGAAAGATCGCAGCAAAAATTCATATCAAAATTAAAGGGGCATTAACCCTTTAAGCCCCCGGCCTGAAAAATACTTAAAGACCCCACATTTTTTTTTTTTTTTTGCCTTTTTCATTTCCCGTCGTAACTTTTTTTTTTTTTTCCCAAAGTGCAGTTTTATGGGCCTGTTTTTGCAGGAGAAGTTTTACTTTTTGGGGGCATAGTTTAAGTTTACATATAAATTACTGCAGAATTTGTTTTCATTTTTTTGTTTTCTTTTTTTTTTTTTTAAACCATTCACTTTTTACACTAAAAACCCTGTTAATTCTACAGGTTATTCGTCGTGTGGTACCTAATATTGTAGGCTTGAGTTTTTGGTGTAATTATGCGAATTATTTTTTAAATATTTATTTTATTTTTTTTTTCTACACTTTTTTAGTTTTTTCCTTTTTTTATAATCCCATAACAGGTTAACTATTTTTTCAATTTTTGTAAAGTATTGTAATTCATATTGTAATAAATGCTGTCTGTATGACACGCAGCAGTAGCGCAGCATATATGGGGTTTTATGATATATAGGGTTATAGGATAGAGGGAGGAACTGAGCCTTGATATATAGGGGTTTTATGATACAGAGCTGAGCTCGTGATATATGGGGTTTTAAAGATACAGGAGAGAATTTACTCTGTGATATATAGGGTTATATGAACAGGGGTGAGCTCTGTGTTTATGGTTATAGATAGAGGAGAGAAGCTGAGCTTAGATATAAGGGTTATAGGATAGAGGGAGAGGAACTGACCTGTGATTATAGGGTTTTATGATAGAGGAGAAATTGAGCTTGTGATAATAGGTTATTGATGAGGGGGAAAAAGCGAGCTCTGTGATATAAGGGTTATAGATAGGGAGAGGGGGCTGACTTTGATATATAGGGTTTTATGATACAGGGGAGAAGCTGAGTCTGTAATTATAGGGGATTAAAGAGGAGAGAAGCTGAGCTAAAAATAATAGCGTTATATAAAAGAGGAGAGATATGAGCTATGTGATTATAGGTTTATATGTAGGGAGAGGGCTGAGCTCTGTGAATATGGGTTTAATGATGGGGAAGAAGCAGAGTTGTGTATATGGGAAAAGTTTACTTTGGGGGGGCATAGTTTAAGTTTACTAAAAAATTACTGCGAATTTTTTTTAAATTTTTTGTTTTCTTTTTTTTTTTTCCCCTTTCCCAATTTCACACAAAATAACTTTAGGCGGGGTTCACACGGTTTAACTGTGGGGCGAAATTTTTCCCCCCCCTGCAATTACGCCTTTGTGGCGGTGGCGGGGGGGGAGGGGGGAGTGACGGGGGGGCCGGCACTTCGCTGGCCTATAGACAGTCATTGCTAGCGGGCGTATACGGGCTAAAAGTGACAGTCAAATTATCTCCCCCCGCGGCGGATTCGCCGAGGGGGAGGAGAGAATGCATAGTTTTCTTGGAACTGTGCATTTTCCGAGTTACGGGGCGGATTCAGCCCGTAATTTGGGGAACTTCGGGCGTAATTCGGAGAATTACGTCCCCAAATAAGCCGGTGAACATGCCTTAATTTTTACAGTTTTTACGGTCGTGTGGGGGAAACCTAATATGTGTAGGTTTTGGGTTTTTTTTTGTTAATGTATGCCAATTATTTTTTTTTAAATATTTATTTTATTTTTTTTTTTACACTTTTTTTTTTTTTTTTTTTTTTTCCATGACAGGTTAACTTTTTTTCATTTTTTTTTACATTAGTTAAAGTGTTAGTAAATTTTATATATGCTAAAAAAATAGACTCTGTTTCTGTATGACATAAAAGGCAAGGGAAAGGGGCTGAGAGGCCCACAGGCCCCCCTCTTTGGATGTAGCAAATCCTAATTTGTTTTTGACCACAGAGTTTTGAGAAAGCAAACGGGTTTTTACCCAAGCCAGAAATCTTCATCTCCGACAATGTTTGCTGTGGGCATCTCACCCCTTTCCCAAAATCCCTTTTTGTGAATGCAGATGCAAGTAGAGGGCGAAAAGGCAAAACAAACTCACAAGCCGTTCGTTTCGGTGCTTTTTTAAGAGAGATCTTCCCCCTTCCTGAGTACTCGTGCCTCCCACACACCAGCCAGTATCGCCTGCTCGCACTGAAGGGGGAAAAAAATCCAAACAGCGTTGTCTGCGATGAGAGATACTGGCTTGGCTAAAATCCTGTTTGCTTTTAAAGACTTGTGGGTAAAAAGCAAATTGGGTTTTGTTACATCCAATAGAGGGCGCTTGGGCTTCTCCCCTTTCCCATAATGCCTTGGATAGCAGATGCTAAGTAGGGGCAAAAAGGCAAAACAAACTCTACAAGCCGTTCGTTCGGTGTTCTCCTTAAGGAGAGATCTTCCCTTCTGTATGACACAGGCAGCAGTTTATTAAAGTGTGGAATTTCTTAATGGCTCTTCCCCACCCCTAGGTAATGAAGCAAAAGGATTAAAGAGCAATTTTATCATTCAAACCGACATGGGTGTGTTATTTGCACATTACCCCTATAGGAACTGATGTTGAAATCAGCAACTTGTGGTCTCTCAACTGCGTGTAAAAGTGTTCAAACTTTTTGTTCAATTTCAGAAACAACAAAAACTTCATGTAAACAGAGGACTTTCACATACTTGTCCTACAAAAGAAAGGACTTGCACAACGACCATGTGTGACCTGCGAAGAAAATACACTACCTTTAATTTATTCAAGTAGCGTCTAGTATGTACAACCAGCAAATCATCTTCTGTTGCTTCTTTAGCAGTTACAATAGTGTCATCTGTGATTAACTTCTCATCTGAAATGGAGAATTGCACATTGCGCAAAATCATACATTGAGTCAACAAAAGATTTTCAATCAAATTGGGCAAAACACCTTTATGGTAT
Organism: Phyllomedusa bahiana; assembly: GCA_025379985.1. Lineage (NCBI taxonomy): Eukaryota > Metazoa > Chordata > Amphibia > Anura > Hylidae > Phyllomedusa > Phyllomedusa bahiana. The sequence goes on from JAODAL010025086.1 coordinate 46,351, forward strand.
GAATCAACTCTTGTAACACCTCTCGTCTTTTAAAAGCCTTTTACATAGATCGATTATCAACCAAACAAACGTTCAAAGGTTTTTCCTGATCACAGCCCCATGTAAAAATCCTTGTGATTAGGACTTTGCCCATTCATCGGCTTATCATCTAATCTATAGCGTCTTTCAACAAGCGGTGATTGGCCTGTGTTATATAGGTTGGTGTTCTTAACGGGCAATTTTTCCCAAAGTTAACAACCCTTACAGGTGCCAAAAAACTGCAATGTTCTTAACCCTCTTTAAAAATTGACTTCATAATAAAATAATCTTATTTTACAAAACTGAACTAAGCAAAGACTTTACAATGCAGAGGGTTTAAGTACAGCCAAACCAAACATTACACAGTTACAAAGCTATTATTAACAGATCAAACAAGAGGCGTGAGGATCCTGTTTACAAGAGCTTACAATCCATGTAGGAATAGGGGGAAGAAATGCTTAGTTTACACAATGGTCAGTCTCTTCCTAAAAAATTTGGATATACATTAAAAGTAATGAACTATCATCTATATACAGATAAATGCATATAGGTGCCTGAGTCAGTAACGTGTGTGACTGGAAACCAGTATTTAGCAATTCGGAATCTTAATAGGCCAACCTAAGAAGATGTGTTTTTAGGGCAAACATTAAACAATGAGGGTTATGAGTTAGCTTGATCATACCGGATAGCATGTTCCAGAGAACTGGGTTTAGAAAATTTTGAATTTGGGGGTGAAAAATGGGGGAATTTAATTTAAAAGGGCATCAGCAAAAAAGGTCAGGGAGAGAGTTTGATGGGATGAAGAGGAGAGTATAAGGGTGGCCTGTGGAGAGGGTTTTTTGGGTAGAGTGATGAATTTATATTGTATTCTGAACTGAAAGGGCAACCAGTGCAGTGACTGACACAGGGTAGAGGCATCGGTATAGCGGCTGGAAAGAAAGACAAGCCTGGCTGCTGCATTTAGGACAGATTGGAGAGGGGAGAGTTTAAAGGAAGAGATAAGAATGTATAAGCGCAACAATAAGGGCCATATGTAAGAAAATTGTTCAGGTCTAAAAAGGACTTTGCTGCCCATAACAACCAATCAGAGCACCCCTTTCATTTCATATAGTTCTCTGGAAAAGTGAGAGGGGCGCTCTGATTGGTTTCTATGGGCAACAAAGTCAGTTTTAGACCTAGACAGTTTTCATACATGTATGTTTTTGCTGTTTCCACAGTGAGAACAGGGGCGGATTCTGGAGATGTTCTTGAGGTGTAGATGACAAAAGCGGGCATGGGATTAAACATGATTGCAGACCTGCTGCCTGGGAATTATGGTAGTATCACAAACTGAAACAATTCAGCTTTAGTAAAATTAAGTTTCCGATAGAAGAAATAAAGTTGGAGACAGCAGACAGACAATCATTATCATTAAGTTTGATTACATGTATTACCGAAATGAAGACGTATCTATGTAAGCAGGGATTCGGAAAGTTATACCTATAGAAGTGTGTTTTTTAAATACAAATCTGTTTAGGGGGTCAGCATTTTTTGCAGCCTATATTGCCAGAGGACTACATAATAAAATTCTTGTTCCATGCAAGTGTCACTAAGGCAGACAAAACTAAAAGTAGGTATATTTTGCTCTCATTAAACTCAATCACAATTCTATCTTCATTGAAATGCTAGGTGAGGCAATGGCCAAGAAGAGTATAAAATGTAGTGTGATATAAGGCACCATTCACACTGTTAGGCTATGTTCACACGGCTTAATTGCGGGACGTAATTACGCCCCGCAATTAGGCCGTGTGGACGGGGGCGGGGCGGGAGCGGGGGAGTAAGCAGCGGGCCGGCACTTCGCCGGCCCATAGACTATCACTGCTAGCGGCGCGTATACGCCGCTAGAAAGTGACATGTGAATTATCTCCTCGCCGGGCGGGGAGAGGAGACGTAATCCATAGTTCTCTATGAGAACTGAGAATTACCGTAATGAATGGGCCGTATTTCGGTCCGTAATTGGCGCACTTCGGCGCGTAATTACGGACCGAAATACGGCCCATTTTAAGCCGTGTGAACATGCCATTAGGGTGTGTTCACAGGGTAAGGGACAAATACTGGTTGGTTTATCCGACCGGTATTTGTCCTGTTTTATTGCTGTCCCCACGGCCGCAGGAGGGGGGGGAGGGAATGGCTTTTCTCCGCGATGAGCGGAGAAAAGACCTCCCCCTTCACATTCACAAGCACAGATTCCGTCCCAAAACCGTGCTTGCAGAATGTTTTGCGGGCGGACCGCGGGCGAAAAACTCGTGTAGTGAGGACTGCTGCATGGGTTTTCCATAGGAGCCCATTGTGCTCATTTTCGGACGTTTTTTCAGACGGTGGGCAAAACCAGAAAGCCTGATAAACCGGCCGAAAACCCGTACCGTGGGGACATGGCCTTACAGTTGTATATTGCAGGTACTCATTGAAACACCTTCAAAAAGCTATTATGGACTTCAGAGAGCAAACATACAAGATGCAGCAAAACTAAACATGGCAGAAAACATATCATGTGATCACGGCAAAGAATATTATCTCAATGTTTTCATCTCTTTTTATTGCCTTTGTACAGATAAGAGCAGAAAAAATTAAAACTCCTGATGTAAATGTCAAGCTGAACCCTGCTACATCTGTAGTCTCTTTGGGACTATGTTTTCTCTCTTCAATGCAGGATATACTTCATGTGCCAGATATAATTAGTGCTTGTCCCCATGGAAAAGGTTTTCTGTCGGTTTTACAGACGGTTTTCAGATTTTAAAGCCGTCTGTAAAGCGACTGTCAATCTTTTACATTGACTTTAAGGCCGTGTTCACACGGCTTATTCACGGCGGATTTGTGCGCCGGATTGAGCGCACAAATCCGCCGGGAATATTGGGCGGGGCGGTGGCGGGGCGGCGGCGGGGCGCCACTTCCCGGCCCCATAAGACAATGCATTGTTTACGGCGCGTCCGCGCCGTAAATATAATGTGCATGTCACTTTCTCCCCCGCGGCGGATTTGCCGAGCGGGGAGGGAGCGACGGATTCCACTGTTCTCAATGAGAGCAGTGGATTACCGTAATGACTCCGACGGATTGGCGCCATACTGAAGCGCAAATCCGGCGCGGAATACGGCGCCAATCCGTCGGCAAATAAGCCGTGTGAACGGGGCCTAATGGAAAATCCGTGCAGTGGGGACCGATTTTCCGTCGGACGGTTTTTAACACCGCTGGAATCCTGAAAGACTTAGAACATGTTTATTCTTCCACCCAGTTTTTGGGCAGAACATGAACATGTGGGTGTGAAGGGGGAGGGCTTAAATCTGCAAACCACGGACAAAAGCCGTCCCCCTATGTGCCCAAAAAAGACCAATTTGGTCTTTGCTGTGTGAATGCAGCCTTACACTTGCTTTTTCAAGGTATACCAATGTATAATTCTGAAATATGGTGAAACCGCAGTGTGAATGGGGCCCAACCATACTAACATACATAATCGTATTTAATAGGACCCCATTCACTTGCATCATACTGTATTCTAAGGCTGCTGCAGTTTTTGGATTTCAGGCACCCCATTCAATAGAACACTACTATAATCTGCCATTTTTCTGTCGGATTATCGAACATGTTCTAAGTTTTTTTCAAAACCGTCGGTTTTTAAATTTGACCTAAGAAAGTCCAAACTGTGTAAATCACAGCTCAGATTTTCTATTGAGGTCTATGAGGATTAATTTTTTGCGGATTCTAAATACTGAATCTGTTTAAAAATCTGTAAACCAGTCCTGTATAGACATCGCCTTATGTGATATCTGCTTCAAAAATGTTCAGTAAGCATGTGTGATTTCAGACTTTAAAATGTGGACCCTGGGTGAACCGATTTAGAGTATTAATATGATCTAAGTGCCATGTTATAGTTTATGGTTTATTTTGGTTTTGCTTTTAATTTTCTTTCCTGATTTGGGCTATGATTCTATGATTTGCCAGTGGATAGAATCTCAGCTTTACCTCATAATTGTGTTGACCTTATTGTCTATATGCAGGTTATATGGTGATCTATATTGTGACTGGTATCTTTTCCTGTTAGTTAACGATTTACTTTTATATTCCTATGCTGACATATATTTTGTGTGTTTTAAGCTGATGCTGCCTTGTTACTCTTGTGCCCAAATCTGTAAATGTATTTGAAAAATTGAATAAAAATTATGTTTAAAAAAAAAAAAATGCTGAAAACTCTTGGCCACATGTTTTGCTTAGGCTCCATTCATATGGTGGAATTTCACATGGTTTTCGGTGCAGAATCTGTGTGCATTCCATGTAGGATCCCATTATATTTAACAGAAATCCACCTTAGCTTATCTGATGCATATTTTTCTATCGTGAATTTGTAAAGCTACATCACAGAAAAAAGGCATGTGTTAATTATTGACCTTTTTTCCATGTGGAAACTGGGTCCGCAGACAGGACAGCGCCTAGCCCCATCTACCCAGTGTGAACATAACCTTATAGTAAATGAGTACAATGGTAACAAAGCAGTAACAGACAGTACATACTTGCCAATCCTCCTAGTATATAAGTGTCAAAAAGTTTGGGGCTCGTGCAAACCCGCCTGGAGGACCAAGGGTGTTTCCAGGCAGGTTTGGGGGGATTTTCCCGGTTTGGGGACTGGGGATAATCTCCCTTGAAATTAACCCAAAGAATTTGGTTTTTGGGAATATAAATTTTAAAAGTACACAGCACAGATATAAACAGAAACTTTCCCCCAAAAAACGACATCTATATAATAAAGGTCTGGGTAGTTTGGGCTTTAAACCCCTCAAACCCCTACATTTAGGCAGAACCTTAAAAAGGGAGTTTGGGCCAAATAATGTTTACGACCCTCTCAAAATTTAAACCTATATTAAGACAATACAAGACAACCACAGCTCCTGGTGGGGAAAATTATCAGGGTCCAAACCAAAACATTCATTTAAAAACGTGGGGCCCGGACGCGAAACAAGGGTGGCCTAGTGAGTTGGTTTTGCTCCGGAGGAAACGCTGCCCCCCAAAAAAGGGGCAATCCGCACCAACCTTTGGGAAGAAAAAACCACAGAACCGCTTTCCCCCACCCCAAAACCCGGGGGCCCGGGAAAAGGGAGCTTGGAGCGGCCAAATCATCCCCTTTGCCCAAAAACGTTTTTTCCGAGATCCGTTTTGGGGCTGGAGGGGCTTGCGGCCCCAGCCCCGGGAAAAATCCCCCGGCAGTTCCCGCGCGGAGCCTGAGCGGGCCTTTCCCGAAGCAGGGGGTGCATCCCTCCTGGGACTGGGGCGAGACACAAACGAAAGGGTGCGGGAAACGCTTTTCCCCCTCCCTCAGAAAGGGAAACCCCGAAAAGGCAGGGGGGCGGGGGATTGGCCGCCGACACTCAAAGGGCGCAGTGGAAATAAACGCTAAATCGGGTGGGCCGGCCGGGCTGCTTTTACGCCGCCTGCAGGAAACCGGGGACAACAGAGACCCGGGAGAGCCCCCCTGGCGTGCGGCGTAGTTTCTGGAAGTACTGAGGGACTGGCCATCCCTGTGAGCAAACAAAGAGACTCCCCAGGGCTCTCTCTCCACAAAGGAAAAACTGGAACAAGCACCCGGGAAACCCCAAAAGAAAAAGCTGGGCCTATTTGATTGGGGGGAAAAACCCCTTTAAACAGTGGTTTCTGCTTGAACTCCCTAAAACTTCCCGGGGCTTTGGGTAGGGAGAGAACCCGGGGAAAAAATAGAACTTTCAAGGGGGGAATTGCAAAAAAAGGGAAACCTCCACCCCATATTGGGGTTAAATTCCCAAACATAGTGCCCCATCCCAAATTTTTTCCCCTGCCCTTGAAGCCCTATATGCGGCCCCGTTTCCCGGCCCCGTGACCAATCTACGCCTCTCACTTTTCCCGAATACCTTTCTATAAAGGGCTCCAAAAGGAAATTAAAAAAGGGGGGGGTGGGGGGGGGGGGCACTTCCCTATAAGGGTGAAAACCCCCCTGCTACCCGAAATTTTAAAGGAACCGACATTTCCCCAGGTAGTCCTTTGGCTTTGGGAAATTCTACAATGTCCCCGAAAGAAAACTCTAAACCCTTACAATTTGTCAGAAACCTGCCTCCCGAACCGGGCCCCTTCAGGGCTGGCCCCTCGCGCCTTAAGACTTTCCCACCCAGGAAAGAGCTAAAAAAGGGCATAAATGGAAGGGGCAAGGAAGCTTTTAGAGCAAATCTGCTTTCAACCGAAAAGGAAATAAAACAAATTGGAAAACAGGTCGAATTTCCCAAAAATTTTTTTTCTGCCCCCTGATCACACTAGGGAATATTAAAATCATCCTTTTCGAAAGGCGTGACAAACCCAAAACTTTTAAAATTTCTGCCCGGGAGACCAGTCGCCCCAAAAAGAGGAACTGGAAAAAAAAGGGGTCGGAGGAATAACCCAAGGGGTGGGGGGGGTTTTCCCGAGGGCTGGGAGGCAGGAAAAGTCTTTCAGGGGCGGAGGGAAAACTTTTGGAGTGTCCCCGGGTTTACCCCGGGGGCCGGGCCACTAAAAAAAAGGGTAGGGCTGCAACCCGAGCTCTTAAAAACCCAAAGGGGTCCCAATCTCTAATCCGTTGTGGGTAAAATCTGCTTCAATCATGACTTCCGGGGTTAAAAAAGCAGAAACAAAATGAAAAAGCTAGCGCCAAAACCCTCAATATAAGGACGCATCTAAAAACCAAATTTTTCCCCGATTAAAAACTTGCATGGGGCCTTTACAAAAGCGCCCACAATCTCAGACCCCCTGCTGGAAAAGGGTTTTTAAGGAACACTCTAACCCATAAACCGTTGGGGTTTTCCCTTTTCCCTTCACCCGCTAAAAAAGGGAATGGACCCTCTGGCAAAACCTCTTTGTGCCTTTTCGAAAACGATCTTCCGCGTTTTTTGGGCCCCAAAAATTAGAAAATCTTTTCACCCAAACCAAACCACCCAATTTTGGGAATTTGGGGGACCTTTCCCCCCCTCTGCCCCCCTCCCTGAATGGCAGACGACACAACAAGAAGAAAAGATCCTCCCGGGGGACCTCGGGGGGCGCACTAGGGGGACGTACCTCCTCGCCTGACACCGAGATCCTATGGTTTTTGGGGGGAGCACTTCCCCTTTTGATCCCTTTTTGTCTTTACCCTCTCCCCTGAGGATTAAAAAAGGGTTTGGGCCTTTTTCGGGTTCGGATAGTTCTACAAGTATTTTCAACTCTGAACATTTGACCTATAGTTTAATTGTTATCTACATTTATTGTTTTTTATTAGGGTCCTTAGGGGAAAACTACGTGAAATATGGTTTTATGTCTTGCATATTATTTTTTTTTGCACTGACAGGATTGCCCTTTTCAGCTTTTGGGGGGGGCGTTGGGGGAAATTTTGGGCAGGCTTTGCAGAATTGGCTTACCCTAAGTTCCCATAACTTCATTTAAATTATTAGAGTTTTAACTCAAATTTTTATAGAAGCGATTCCCCAGGGGCCTGGTGATCTGCTGTCTGTCTTTTGGTCCTCCGACCTATACCCGAGGTACCACCTACGTTTCCAGGGTCCCCGGGGGTACTACTGGGAGGGGGTCTGGTACTTTTGTTAGGGTTTTTCTAGTTTTTTGCACCTCACCAGATTTTATAATCCCCTGGGTTTTCCGTTGGAATTGTCATTATGTTACTTTTTAAATTGGATGGTCTTTTTACCCCTTTTGTCTTCCCTTTTTGTGCTTTTGGTATTTTGAAATTTGATCAGATCAGCGTGGTATGTTGGTTGGTGGCCGCCAATGGGATTCCAAGATTAAGCTATATTCATTAATGTAAAGGTCTCAACTCTAACCTGAAAAGAAAGCTTCTCTGGGGATCTTAGGGGTAACAAACCTATCTGGGATTTGTGCAAGAGACACACTTCAAAGGGGGGGGCACTTTAATTCCTAAACCTTTACCCGTATCCTATTCGCGTCACAAGATAAAAAAGGCGGAGTGGCAATATTGCTATAAAACTCATGCCCCATATTAAATTAAAAAACCCAATGGGACCCAGGCGGGGCTTACCTAATATTTTGGGGGGGACTTTGGGGGGGATCTCCTGTTCTGCTATGTAATAAAATTGCCCCCAATGTTGGCCAGTTAAATTTCCGCGGCGAGTATTGACTAATTGTTCTCGACTTCCCCCAGGGCATGATTAGGGAGGGGACTTTAATTTGGTCTTTTCGGACACCATGATAAATTGTCACTTCGACCCCCGGAACTAGCCGCGCAGCAGGCATTTTCTAGAGGGTTTAAAAATTTAAAATCCTAAGTTTAGTCTGTTTGACTTGTGGGGGGTTGCCCAAACCTTCAAAAGGTGTTCTCTTTTTTTTCCAACCCTTTAAACATCTCACTCCGGGTTTCGATTACGTCTTTGGAAATATCTAGCTTTAATGTGAGGAATCATCGGATATTGGGTCAATAACATGACAATCATCCCCCGGGTGAGTGTAGTATTTAAGGGAATAACTCTCGACTCGGGCTGTCTTTGGGGGCTCAAGAATCCTCATTAGGAATTCCGATGAAACAGGGAGGCCTAGGCGACACCCAGGGAAATTTTGAGCTTAAATGTAGGCCAGTCACATCGCCAGAGTTTTTTGTGAGAAAGCTCACAAGGCAGTATTTGGGGCCATGTATAGCGCGGGTACCAACTAAAAAGGATCTCGACGCAATGGACAAGTGCTCACGGAGCTTAGGACGCTGGAGGGGGATTTGGGAGGTCGCCCCGATAAATTTTACTCTGGGCTTTTAGTGTACTTGAGATCTAAACTGAAGGGTATAGCGATGCTAATCGGAGAAAGCGCTAGCTTTTTACACAAAATATTATGAAGAGACAATAACTCACACCTATTACAGGGTTTCGGAAAAAGAGCAGCTCATCCGCACGCTTTACGGAACAATTGGGGTGACCTATTTATGTTCCTAAAGCCATAGGGAATTTTTTCATGAATATTTTAACAAACCAAAAAATTTTCCGATTTCCCTGCCCACAGAGGGACAGAGCGGATAGGGTATTAAACAGAGTTTTTGACCAAATGTGGGTTACCCTCTTCATCAGAACCTTGAATTTTTTAAATGCAGAGATTGCTGAAAAAGTCTGGGGATGTTATTAGGAACCTTTTCCCTCTGGAAAGCGCCATTTCCGGGACGGGCTTATTTTACTTTACTACCCAGGTTTTTTCAGCCACACTTCTTCCCTATTTGATCCCATTATACAATTCCTTTCAAAAGGGGCTCCCAGCCACCTGACTCATGTTTGCACTCAAAAAATCCTTTAATACCAAAGCCGGGGGAGGGGCCCCCCCGGGAGGCGGTATTTTACGACCCAAAAGCATTGTTGAACCGGACATAAAATTTTTTACAAAAAATTCTAGCAAATAGATTGTCTTACATAAACTTTTTGGTACAAAAACCAAGTAGGTTTTAAAATCCCACCCGGGCAAGGGGGGAAATACCAGAAGACCCTTGATCTTAAGAAATTGTGAATAAGGGAAAGGGGTATATGCTTTTTGCTAAGCCTTGTGCAAAAAAGGGCATTTGATCCCTTAATTGTCTTTCATGTTCCGCATTTAACAGCCTAGGGGGATAGGGGGCCCCATTTAAAATTGCCGCCTCCGGGGCTCTACCCAGACCGCCCCCTCCATTAGACTGCCATTGCTTTTATCATCTCGAATAAAAAAACCAAAAAGGGAACCAGACGGGGCGCCCCCCTCTCCCCCTGTTTTTTGCCTTGCATTGAGCCTTAGCTGCGGCATTAAATTATCGCAGATATTAAGGGGTCTTGGAAAGGGGGGCGGGAATTTAAGATCTCACTTATGCGACGATGTCCTCCTACGCTCACTGACCAAATAAGACGCACCTAATCTTCATTCCCATCAGACAAATTTATACCCTATCAGGTTATAAAATAAATACGGCAAAGAGGGAAGCATTATTTAATGGGGTTTCAAGATCTTTGTCGATCATCAAGGAAAATTATAATTACGCGGGAAAAAAAGACGCTCTCAAGTATTTGGGAATTTTCTCGACTCCCAAAAATTCCCCCCCTTTATAGACATAATTACCCGAAACAATTACAGATATAAAACAGTTTTATTGGGCAGATGGAATAAGTTAGCTTTATCCCCGTTTGGCCGCATTGCACCCTTAAGATGCGTCTTGCCGAATTAATGACTTGTTCGAGACACCCCAAACCCGGGACCATTGGGGAACCTTGAATCTCGCAAGCCACTTTATTTTTCTTCATATGGGTCCGTAAAAACATAGGATCCCTAAAGTTATTACTAGCGGGGAGGCGGCATGGTGGCTTTCAGTTTCCCGATGTTGCTAAAATTTTTTTTGGAACAACTGAGGTCATCCCGCTTGGTCCCCCGCTCTAGCAAACACCAGGTGGATGGAGCTTGAAAAGTTTTGGGGCGGCCCTATGCAATTTCCAACCCTTGCTTTGGGGAACCACAAAAAACTAAAATAACCCCCGCCTGAATCTATGTCCTTGACGAGATCGTTGCGAATGTTGTGATAATTTGGCCTCGTTTGAAGGCGTCTCCCATGACCCCTTTTCCCTTTTTTCCCTCCACACTTGGTGGGGCCAGAGGATTTAACGGTGGCGACCATGGTATCCAAAAACAAACGTTTCACTTGCTGATAATTGTGGACCCCTACGTCCAAAAAAAGCCCTTTCAGGAATTACAATCCCATTTGGACTGCCATCCTTTATCTTTTTCATATTTCAAGTCAAGCATTTTAAAGGGGACGGTTTGGGAACGGAGGGGGTTTCCAAGCCCCTCTACCTTTGAAAAAAATTTCCGAGCCCGGTGTCTCTACTAAGGGCTGATCACTATTTAGTATTAAAAAAAATAAGGTGGGGAATACCTTACAGCTCTTAAAAAGATTAGTTGGGAAACCTTTGATGCAGTTTTAAGGCTTGGGGGAACTACTGTATTTTCCCGAACTTCTGATACAGGTCACTCGCTACATCACCCTATCCTGCTGATTCACTGCATTATGTAATTTTTTCCTTTATTTTTTTGTCTCATCATCCCCCACTTGTAAACCCCTATACGTTTTTCATATATATTTTATGATCTAACTTTTGCAATAAGTTCTATGTCTTCACTTTAGCTAAAATATGCGTATCTACGCTGAAATGTATATTCATAAATTGTATATTTTTTCGTAAAATGATGCTTGTTATTAGATGAACTAAAAGAAAATTTAATAAAAATACAGTTAAAAAAAAAAAAAATCAATATACAAAAATATCTTTTTAAGAAAATTTAAAACACAACACCTCACAATTTCCTAAATCAACAAACTAAAAATTTACCTTTAAGAAAGTTTAAATCTTCCCCCCTTTGCCAGAATCAAACGGATGGAGCTTTTCTAGTCCAATAAATGTGATATTATAACAATTTAAAAATACAATCGCCACGATCTCAGGGGTTTCTTGATACAGTTTAGTTTATGAGGCCTAAAAAACATCCACAAACTTTTCCCAAATCACTTCACATATATTAGGTCATTACACATTTTTTTTTAGGGGTTTGTAATAAATTAAAGGTTTTCGCAAAGGCAAGAAAGAAGTAGTTTCCGGCCTTTTTGGGGGGTTCCCCAAGTCTAATGGGGGCCCCCCTTCCTGATTTTCTTTGGGGGAAATTAGAATTTTCCACTATGAGCTTGGGCAATTTTTTTTCCCAAAAGTGATAATGCATTGGAAATTTTTGAATTAAGGGTATGTTCACAACGGGGGTTTGGATCTGTTTTGGAAAAACACATTCAAAACGCGCGTAAATTGCATCCAAAAGCATCCAACCCGCAGGTGAGAGATACTGGTTGGCTAAAAAATCCTTTTTGCTTTCCAAGACTCGTGGGCAAAAGCAAATTGGGGAAATTTTTTACAACCAACAAAAGGGCGCTGTGGGTTTCTCACCCCTTTCCCAAAAAAGCCTTGTGTTTGGCTGCAGCAGACCCTCTCAGTTTTAAAGGGGGCGCTTGCGTCTTTTGGAAAAGATTGACATTCAGTTCGGGAACGGACCCGAAAGACCAAATAATCACGCAACAGTGCCCTCTCTGAACACTAATGTGCGTTTTACTTTAAAAAGAATGAAATCACATGCACATTGTTAGATGCGTTTTTGGGTCCAAAAAACGACCAAAAAACGCTTAAAAAAATCCAACAACCCTTGAACATATCCAAAGGGGGTGCTTTCCACAGTGATTTTGGTGTTTTTTCATTTGTAGTATGCACTGCTTTAAAAAGCTTTTTTACCAAAAAGCTCCCTTCATTATCTAAACTGTTTGGGAAAAATGCTACAAGTGAAATCAATTAGGGTCTTTCAGACGTGCGTTTTTTGGTGCATTTTTTGGGGCTTTTTTTTTTTGCAGAAATGCACAGCATTTAACAGCTTTTTATTTCTGTCATTTGTGCCAAAAAAAAATGACCAATCGCTGTTAAAAAAGCATTCAACACGCTGTCTGTTCGAATGTTTTTTTGTGCGCAAAACGCACTCTATTTTTTAAATTGGGTCCTGTTGCATAAAAGGATAAGAATTTACATTCAAATTTTTTGAACGGATCCAAAAAAGGCATCAAAAGACGCATGAAAAAACTTTTTATTGAATGCCCGATCACGTTTTACATTTACATAGTTTGTAAGGCCGAAAAAAGACAAGATCCATCCAGTTCAGCCTATTTTGCTAAGTGTTTTCCAAGGGAAGGGGAAAAAAACCCAATGAGGGAGAAGCCAAATTTTTCCTTTCCCGTCCCAATCTGGCAATCGGAAAAATCCCTGGATCAAGACCCCCCTCCAAAATCCTAGCACTATAATTTGTTTTTTACACCTCCGGAAAAGCATCCAAAAACCCTTTTTGAACTCTGTTATTAAAAAATTTACCATGACAATGCCTCTGGCAGGAGTTCTACACCCCCCTGC
>JAODAL010025087.1:0-59323 GCA_025379985.1 Phyllomedusa bahiana
CCGAAAAAAAGGACTAGTAAGCACGGCCAAGGCCGCATATCCTGGCACTCACTGGGGAGTGGGTGGATGTTTTGGGGGGTGAGGGGGCCTCAGGCTGGCGCCGCTTTTCAAAACCGCAGGGATGGTGCAGGGTTCTTTCCCCCAAGGGTCCCTGGTGGCATCAAGTGCCCGAGAAACCGGGCCTGTGAAATTAATCTGTCGGGGAGACCGTCCACACACAGGTCAAAGCTGTGGACGGTCCCCCGAAACGAGACCGACGCTGGGGGTTTTACAAGAACCTTGTGCCAGGCAAGGGGTGTGCGATAAGGGGGCAAAATCTGCTGGCCCCCTTAAGATCGGTAGGCGGGAGCACACCCCTTGCCTGGCACATGTCATAAACCTTTCGCCGAAATTTTTCTAAAAGAGCTACCGGGCTGGACTGCCTGTGGGAAGGCTAAAGTCTGAGTTCCACTTCCCCCGTTCCCCCCCGGCTTCGTCCCCCCGGCGCTTTTGCACGTCAATCGGCCCCCCCCGTAAACCGCTCATTGTGATGGAAACACGCTAAAATTCACCCTCGCATGCCCCAGGGGGTTTGGGCGCAGCGAAATCCCGTTACGCAACAAAAGGACACATGGCCTGACAAGAGCGGTGGGCCCTCGGGTGTTGAGCCACCGAGGTGGAGGCAGGGAAAGAGCTCTGCCCCTCCTTGCCATTTTTGAAGAAGCCACCAAAATGGTCATGCGGAAAAACCCCTTGCACATACTTTGTGGTGATCTTAGTTCGGAACGATCTTTGGGGACATCGAAAAAAAAACGGCTCGCCAGCGAGGGAGGAGGAGACGGACACAGATGCGGCACGGGCCTTTCCTCCTAAAAATCCACAAGGCCCACATTTCACAATTTCATTGTTTCATTAGGCATTTGGTTTGGGGGCCAGGGTGTGCAAGGGGGGAAATCACTTTCGGGGTTTCATCCTCGGCAAGTCGGGGGCTGTTTTTGAAGCTGTCCCGGGGAGAAGGGGAAGGAGGGGGAAAAGGGTTATTCCTAAACCGACGTTTACCGACGCCCGTTGGAAAGAGGTTGGCGCAAATTTTGGGCGGATAGGAAGTTTGGGAAGATCAGTTTCTATGCCCCTCGCCCAGGGTTTGGGGAAAAATAAAGGGCCCATCTTCACAGAGTGCTTTGTTTGCTCCTTTTCCTCCAACATGATCCTCGCTTTAAAGGGCCCTCAAAATAAAACATTTACTGGGGGGCCACCCCGGGGACCCCGGTACAAAAAAAAACCGCACTTTGCTTCCACCCCCCCAAAAAATAGAAAAAGTAAAATGCGGGAAATGGGACCTTGTGATTGACAACGGAGACATTTTGTTGTTTGTTTCACGTTCCCTCAAATGTCACGGTTTGGAACAACATCAGCGAGTGAAGCAGAAAAAGGGGGAAAAGGTACCAGCCAGCACAGGCAACAAAAGGGCAAGGGGGGGAGAACCTAATTGGGTACCATGGCAATCTTTTTTTTCCACCCCACCAACGCATACAATGCAGGGCCCAACCCCAACACCAGAGACCACTTAAGATCATGGGCACCGGGACTACTGCTCTCAACCCGTTTTTTTGGATTGTTCCGGACAATAGACTTCTGGGTATCAAAAATGGACAAAGGGGCCCGAGCTCGCTCGCCCCCATAGGGGTTTTTGTCCTCCCCAGCAGCCATCATATCTGAGGGGACCTTCGCACATGGGGAGTATTACGACAAACGAAACCGGGCTTTCCCAGATAAGGGATCGTTTGATTTCATCAAGATAATAAGGCTGGATCTTGATGATTGGGGCCCCCAAAATTGCCGAGGTCCCGGATGAGTTCCCGGTCTACTTCACTTCCTCTTCAAACAAAATGGTCCTCTTAAAAATTTTTTTTTAAAAAATGACATTTTTACTCAATTTTTTATTCTCTTTTCCCAACATTTTCATTTTGCGGGTTTTGCTGTGAGGAGACTGTAAAAGACAGCAAGGTTTCAGACAACACGTATTCCATTTACCACTTTTTCTTTTAGAATTTTGCATTGAAATGGTTTTGGGTAATTTTGCGGGGGAATACAGCTATTTTTTTTGGGGTATTTTGGAACAAAATGGGTTTCTAAGTGGCTTTTTCCCCAAAATTTTTTAAAATAGTGGCTGAGAATCATTTTATAATTTTTTTTGGGGCAGTTTGTGAATACAGCAAAATCATGGTCCTTTGGAACGAAATGTGGTTTTTTTAAAGTGGCATTTCTCCCTCCAATTTTTAACAGTGGCTGAGAAGAAATTTTTATAATTTTTGGGTCATGCGCTTTGAAATGCAGCAATACTACAGGTCCTATTTCAAAAAAATTTTTTTTTCTAACAGATTTTGTTTTTACAATTGTCCAAAGTGGCTCAAGGTATGCTTTGATTTTTGGGGCTTTTGCGGACTGCAGCATACTAAGGCCCTTTTAAAAAAAAAAAAAAATGTTGTTTCTAACAGACATTTTTTCTTCACAATTGTCAAAAGTTTCAGGGTCATGTTTTGAATTTGGGGGGCCCGGGGGGGGCCCATTTTGTTTTTTTCCAAATTTGACATTGAAAAAGGGCCCTTTTTTTTAAAACCCCCTAAAGGTCCTATTATAAAAAAAAATTTTGTTTCTAACAGAATTTTTGTTCTTCACAATTGTCAAGAGTGGCCAAGGTTAAAGGTGCTGTAAAAAAAACAGGAATAGGAGGATATGTTAATGGACACATATTGCAAAATGATTTGTTTTTGAAGATTTTTAACAAAACTATAAAATCCCTGTTTTGAGACAACCCATTTAATAAAATTTAAAAAGTGAAACAAAGACATGGTGGGATTCCATCCTTTTTTTAAAAATTATTTTCTAGAATTAAATACTAAAAAACGGCTTTTACAAAATAGCTGGAAAAAAAAATTCCTCGAATTGTAAAAGGGGGGGTACAAAAAACTTGCCAATGAAGGTTTTTTTAGAGGACTGGAGTATGGAGCAGGCAGAGAACAAAGTACCCGGACAATTTCTCCAGCACGTTGAGTAAAATGAGAAAAAAAGAAGAAAAAAAAGGGCACGGGTGGAACAGGAGCGTTTAAACCCCCAGTTTTTCCAAAAGAACTCAATTGGTCCGCACTATACGGAGGGGCAAGCGCTACCCAGG
The DNA here is from genome assembly GCA_025379985.1 of Phyllomedusa bahiana. Classification (NCBI taxonomy): domain Eukaryota; kingdom Metazoa; phylum Chordata; class Amphibia; order Anura; family Hylidae; genus Phyllomedusa; species Phyllomedusa bahiana. The sequence goes on from JAODAL010025087.1 coordinate 3,155, forward strand.
GCTTGACTGTGTATGAGGAAGGGGAGGGCTTTCCTCACACTTCCGCTTCCACACCTTTCTTCGCACGACTGTTTTTTGCTGCACATAAGGGATTTTTACCGTGTTAATAATGCGGACGCCAGCCCGGGCTCTCCGCACCCCCTGTAACTCCGGCCAAGGCGCTTAAAATGGGTTTAAAGATGCAACCCCCGCCTGGTCTTCACCCCCACTGTAAGTTGGCGCTGGCCTCCGGTTAACAGATGGCGACGGGAGATGGCTCTCACCGTTAGGGGCAATCAGGAGAGCTTCAAATTTCCTAAAAAATCAGATTTTGAAAAAGGTTTATTTCTGTGGGTTAAATGTGTTAAAAAAGGGGGAGGGCGGACAAAATTGCACATTTGGGGAAAATTTTCGGGGCTGGAGTCACAAAGGGGTGCATTTATTTTATCTCCCGGGGGTCTGCCCTAACAATGAAGAAGGATTTGGAGGGGAAAAAAGAAAACCCTTGAATTGAATTTGGGTGAAACCTCCAAAGCCAGGGGGAAAAAGTTTTCAATAAGAAGTGTTTTTTGGGTGTTAGGACTTTGTATTATCATGGGGTGTCGGACGAATTAACATTACCCCTGTAAATAATAACCTTTTAAAAACTGCAGGGAGGGGTGTTGTTTTTGTTATCACACTTGAAAAAAAGAAAATGGTAATAGTGTAAAACTATAAATAAAATTCCCAAATAATTCTGTAAAAAATGTCGTTACCAAAAAAATTTACTAAATGAGATCCCTGTACAAATACATAGTGCCACTTTTACTTTGGGGCAAACAGGTTTTTTGGGTCTGCTGTGGCCCAACAGGATAGTCAATGTCCAGTGAAACTAAAATGGTGGTTGAAAGGACTCCTTTTTTCCCGGGCCCTTTTTTAAACTGTGGGGCAGAGAGGTTTAAGGCTTCTGCGGTCAGGACAGATTTAGTTAAAGCCGTTCAACTAAAATGGTGGGTTCCCAAAGACTCCTTTTCCCGGCATTTTTTAATTTGGGGGGGCAACAGGTTTAATGGCTACTGCGGGGGGGACAGGTAAAAGTTCAATGCCAAGTTCAACAAAAATGGTGGTTCAAAGACTTTTGTTTTCTTGACTTTTTTTAAACTGTGGGGCTAAGGTTTTTAAAGGCATACTGCGGTCAGGACAGTTATAGTTTAAAGTCCAGTTCAACTAAAATGGTGGTTTAAAGACTCCCCTTTTTCGGCACTTTTTAAAAATGGGGGCATCAGGGTTTGGGGTCTGCTGCGTTCCGGCAGGGATATCTTTTTTTCCGTTTAAAGGGAAAAAGTGGTTTTAAATCAAATGCCCTTTTGGGATTTTTTAAATTTTTGGGGGGTGCAGGGTTTGGGCCCCGTGTGGTGCAAGCGGGATAGTGAAAGATTGGATTTTTTTTCTGGGCTTTTAACCTATTTTTTTTGCCTGATGTACACGAACAGTTTGTGGTTGTGGGGTTTTGATTCGGGGGGGGGGGGGGTTTATTGTTTTGGGGAGAAGAAGGTTTTTTTTTTTTTCTCCATAGACTTTAATGGTCATTTGGGGTAATTTTTACGATTTCAGATATTTTTTGATAAAAGCCCCGATATCGATATCGACCCCAGCGAAGTCATCGTAAAGCTCTCACTATTCACAAGTGTGCCCCGAAGGGGGTGTCTCCCCCCCCTACCGACCTTTAAGGGCCCAGGAGATTTCGCCCATTATCGCAACCCCCTTGCCTGGCAAAGGGTTTTTGTTTCCCCTCCCCATCTCATTGCCAGAGCCGTCCACAGCTCTTTAACCATGTGTTGCGTCTCCAAGAATATAAAAATTTTAAAAAACAGCCTGGGGTTTCTTGGGCCGTAAATTTACCCGTGGACCTTGGGGTAAAAAACCCTGCACCCTCCCTGCGGTTTTGGCCTGGACCACCGCTACACCGGGGAAATTTACCCGTCACCCCTGTTCGGTGGTGAATGGGCTTTGCCCGGGCACGATGCAGACCACGGTTTTGATTTTTGAGACACATGGTGGGCCGGGCAGGGGACGGCTTTTCGGGGAAAGAAATGCCTTTCTCAGCATCTGAAATTTGGGGGGAGTCAAGGGCCATGAGTGGGTGAACCCCTCTGTGCCACCCAAAGGAAAGGAACTTTCCAAGGCCAAAAGCCTGGCAATGCCGACATTCAGGGTTTTGGCTTTGGGATGGTTTGGGTTAAAGTGTTTTTTCTGCTCCCACACCTGGCAAATGGAAGGCTGGCTGCTAGACTGGCCGCTGTATGGTGTGCAGGTGAAACTGGTGGAAAGAGAAGGGGTAGGCTGTGTCTCTGGTGGTGCTGGTGTTACTCGGGCGACGGTACAGGCTGAAGCGGAGGCTGATCCTTGCTCATGCTGCTGAGTGACATGGGCAGCAGAAAAATGCTTGTTCTTAAAAATGGCGGAGGAGGAGGCGGAGACAGAGGGTGTGACAGTGGTTGGAAGCCTGACATTATACATACTGGAGCTGCATGCTACAAGCAACAGGCACTGCAAGGCATTGCCGACCGCTCGGGATTTGTGGCAACTGACTGGCTTCCTTCTCCTCCTCTGATGGCATCAGCGATTGGGTGTCAGAGCAGACAAAATCATCCTCTTTGGCCTCTTGATCTTTTGAAATGCCTTCTGACCCCAACCGCATTGTGTCATCAAAGAGGTCTTCAGAAAATGGATTATCCACAGTGAGGGGTACATGAGTTGACATTTGGGCTGCCTTCACTTCACGTTGGATGGATGCTGACGATGGTGATGATGATGATGACATTCTTGACTGTGACTGGAAGGACGAGGAGGTAAAACTGCTGGATGCAGGTTACATTAACCAGTGAAGAACAGATTGGCGACCCTGTTCGCTACTGAGATTCACAGGGCACCGACCCCGCCAGACTGAGACACACTGAGTGAAATAGAAGTATTAAAAAGTTATATGGATTACATATGGCGGTTTTGGCACCACTGACAACAGGCGGCAGTTACTATGAAATAATGTGTAAAACAATTTGCGTACAAGTGCATGATTAGCGCCAAACTGAGACGCACTGAGTAAAATAGAAGTATTGAACAGTTATATGGATTACGTATGGCGGTTTTGCCACCAATGACAACAGGCAGCAGTTACTATGAAATAATGTGTAAACCAATTTACATACAAGTGCATGATTAGCTCCAAATTGAGACGCACCGAGTCAAAAACAAGTATCGAACAGTTATACGAATTACATATGGCGGTATAGCCACCACAGACAACACGCGGCAGTTACAATGAAATAATTTGTAAAACAATTTGCAAACAAGAGCATGATTAGCACCAAACTGAGACGCACTGAGTTAAATAGAAGTATTGAACAGTTATATGGATTACATATGGCGGTTTTGGCACCACTGACAACAGGCGGCGGTTACTATGAAATAATGTGTAAAACAATTTGCGTACAAGGGGGCTATTGGCAAAAACTGGGACACACAGATAGAAATGCAAACAAAAAGGGACAGATTCACCTCAGGTGGGAGGTCTGCTGGCCGCAAAGTGTTTAAAAAATGCTATTTCCATGTGAGTTCAGGACAGGAGAGACTAGGCTGCACAATATACACCCTCCGTTCTCCCCCCTTGCCCCCACCCCTCTCGGCTGAACACACTAGGTTTCTTTACAAGTCTCTCTCTAACTAAATCAGAACTTAAATTCTCTAATCTAACTATATCCTACGCTTCAAAAATAGAAGGATTGTTTTCTGTATAAAAGAAGACTAGATTTTTTGAGCTGTTACAACAGCTATTGGGACGGCAGTCAGAGGTGTTGCTCTATTGTCAGTTCAGTGAGAAATGTGCCTGGACAGGAAATGCAGTTGCATACATAAAACGAGGTCATGTGTTTTTTGCAGCCAATGAGATCCATACACCGCCCACTGCTGATGTAAAAGGCACGATTGATACGTGATAAAGATTATCTATAAGATTTTCACGGAAACTATCGCGTCATTGGGAAATTCCAATAAACGTAAAAACCGTGCAGATTTAAACTTTTGTCGATAGTATCCCTCATCCCTAGGGAGAATACAAGCACATACACTGGCCAGTAAAAACTGTGTATGTGAGAGAAGATGAAAATCTTACAAGGCTGCCTAATACAATGTATTCTATGTATCATTGATAAGTACTTATTTTTAAAGTATCAACGTGACATTCCATTTATTAGATGAAAGGAGATAAATAAAACAATCAAAAACATACTGTAACTTATACATTCTTTATCATCCTTTCACTATTGACCCTAAAATGCAAGTTTAAAGCATAGTTGTGAATAGATAATGCTGGGAAATAGAGAGTTCCACTAAATAAAAAAAATAAAAGGTAAGTCTATCATTGATGCCTAAGGTTTGTTCTGTATTTACTGAATCCATTGTGACTCCTTCTGTAAAAGTCTTTTATCCCAGGGTCCTCTGCATGCATATGTAATTGACCCCCTTACTCATACAATTTGCCACATCCCCAATGATTTTAGGATGCATGTGACTTTTTGACCATTTTTCATTAAAAATTTTTGGGGATGCAAAATGACCAAAAAGTGCAAATTTTTGGCACAGGATATTTTTTCTCCGTCCATTGGATGAAAAAATTAATATTCTAATAAATTGGGCTTTTATGGGTGTGGCAGGACATATTATTTAAATATTTTTGTTTGTTTTTGTGAAATGGAAATAAGAGAATTTAGGGCCACATGTATGAAAACAGTTTAGGTCTAAAACTCACTTTTTTGCCCATGGTAACCTTTGGGCAACAAAGTGAATTTTAGACCTAAACAGTTTTCATACACGTGGCCCTTAGAGTTTAATGTTTTTTATTTTATTTTATTTTATATTATTTTTTTAAGCTTGAAAATATTGTCCCCTAGGGTACTTGACTACTAACAGGCATGATTTCTTGTTCACTGTGCTGCAATAGTAATATATTTCAGAATAGTGTACAAAAATGGCTCTTACCCTGTCTATGGTTGCGTGTAATAAGAGTAGTAAGATGGCAGCCATAGAGACCTTCAAAATACTCCTGGCTGCCATGAAAACTGGTTGTTACCCCATGATCTTGTTGCAGAAGGGCTAGAGTGCAACAGAATGGTAGATGACAAGCAGACATTGATACTGGCTGTAATACAAATTCTCAAAGATAAAAAAAATGTAAAAATGGATGTGCTGGCTGATTTTCCTGTCTATTTTACATTGTGCATTTGACTGAGTGGCTGTGTTGCTATTTTGACTGTATAAAAGTAAGGAAATTGCACAATGTGATCATATGTATGAGACTTAACCCGGAATTAGAAATAGGAGAGGTCTGCATTAGTTTTTTTATGCAGGGGACTACAGGACACAGGATATTTAAAGGGGTTGTCTCGCTACAATGATTGGGTTTTAATTTAAAGATCTTTAAAAAACAAAGCTAGACTTATGCAATATATGTTCATTACAAATGTCCTACTGATTTTGAGCTAGCCCTGTTAGTATTATACATCAGGTTCTCAAATCTCTGTTGATCCTATTCTTACTGGCTGTCAGGTCTGAATGAACATCAACTTTGAAGAAAGGTCTGAGCAGAGAGCCCCTCACGCACAGAATGCTATCTGGAAGTGGATGGAGGGGTGAAGGAGGACTCTGGCGTCTGTGTCCATGCAGCTGATAAACCTGTGTGTCCTGCTTCCTCTGATCTCATACACAGATAGATTTGACAGCAGATGACCTGTCTGTTACTATAATCATGATATGTCTTTGGAACTGTGACTATACTAATACTGTACAGATCAGGCATGTGAATACTTTATGCTCTCGTATTAGTGAGACATCTGAGTATAGTAACACTTCCCTTGTTGTTGCTGGAGATGTGGAGACTTGTAAGCTAAGCAGGGGATATAGGAACACATGCATCCCCTCTGCTATTAGCATACACAGCAGCTTCACAGACCTCTCTACACTCATAGATCAGCCCTCTCCTGCAACAGACCTAGGCAGGCACACACAGGGTGAACTCTGGCAGGAAAACCCCCTCCACCCCCCCTGTATAGAAGTTACCTAGCTGCCTGTGTGCTGATGGGAGGGGGGAGAGGGAGCAGAAGAGACAGACCAAGAAGCACGCCCCTCAGTTCAACTTACCAGGGACACTGACAGGCTGAAAGCTCGTAATGCGACACCTCCTTTAATCAATCTTCTCCCAGCTATGAACATGTTAGCTGGAGATCACAAAATTGCTGTGAAAATATATATTTTTTTTTATTATACCAGAATATAAATAGAATTAACTGCATTATTTAAATTTATATCCTCAGGTTTCATTGCTACTTTATATTTGAAGCCATTATAATGTTAGTTAATGTATTTTAGCATTTTATGCATTTGGATTGATAACACAAGTCTTTTATAGAAAGCACTGAATTACAAATTCTTAGCTTCACCAACAAACAAGCTATATTCAAATAACTACAACTATCTAAAATGACTATGTTTCTGTGAAAAGTATAATTTTTTCCCTCTAGCTCAAAGTCTGAATAAAACTAATGTTTCTTTTAAGAATTTGAAAATATTTTTTTTCAGAATAGGTATTTTTAAGAGGACAATGAATAGATTGCAAGAGCAGCAAGAGCATGTTACAATTCATATATATGCAAATTGATATTTGTATTTGGCATTGTGCTCAGTTCTGCCTTGCCTGCTTATCATATATCTTTCTAACTGTCATAAATGTTTCTGATTGAGTTTAGATTTTTGAGGCGATAGTGGTGGGGGGTAAGGAGTTATGTAGAGTTCTACTCTTTACACAAAAATAAAACTTAATATTTCAATGATATCCACCCTTTCCTAGGTAAATTAATACAAGAAGCATGTAAATCTAGTTTATTAGGAAAACCTTATGTTCCTAATATAATGTTTAAACTGACCTTTCTAAATTAGATTTATGTTGGTTGAAATATTCCCTTTGGCTACACAATAACCACATACTCCCAGATAATAAGAACATGCATGTTAACTAAAATTAGAAAAGAAGGCTTAGAGGCTTCCAAACACCTTTTGGTAGCGCTGATGTCATACAGTATGTTTGCTTCTTCTTTATCCTATCAGCACACTCCAGGCAACAGTTGTGCTCCTTATCAATAGCATACAGAGGGCATACTTAGATATAAGGGTCATACCAAGAGTACTATTAACTCCAGTGAACATTTTGGACCCAGTCCAATAAAAATAAAAAAAATTGTCATTCATCAGTTTTCAGTTGAATAAGATAGCTGTTGTTTCGATGCACAGAAGGTCACAGCAAACTATGCCCAAAATACCCAGCACTTTCCAATACAGTTGAAAATCGTCATGCTTTATTGTGACCCATTAAAAACAAGACATATGATTAAGATCATGGAAAGAGGCTTGAACTGCATAAAATACCCCAAAGTTTTTCATTATGTGTTGTTTTTAACATGTCTTGTGTCACGGTTGGAGGTAGTGGATCCTCTGGACCACCGTAAGCGATGGCGTAAGCCACTCCAGGGAGTGGAATCTAAGTAGGTCCTGGTTTTCACCAGAGCCAGCCGCAAAGCGGGATTGACTTGCTGCGTCGGGAGTCTACCAGGTCGCTACCCCTGCCGTGACTTGCTTGCGGAGGTAGCCGAGGTGTAGCATGGTACAAAATCGGAAGGCAGGCTCGTAGTCGGGGATAGGCAGGTTTGTCAGGGCAGTAGGCAAGGTTTGTGGTTGAGGAACGGAGGCAAACGGTATGGTACGCGGTAATCAGAACAAGATTCAGGAACGCTTTCTCAATAGGCTAATGGCACTAAAGATCCGGCAGCGTAACCAGGAAGAGGCAGGCTGAAATAGGGGCAGAGGCCGGCAATAATGAATCACTGGTGTGCTGGCCCTTTAAATTTAATACTGCCGGCACACGCGCACCCTAGAGAGCGGGGCCGCGTGCGCCGCAGGACAGAGACTACAGCAGGAGCGTGGCCGGTTAAGGTAATAGGGCAACCTCCCGGGGAACGAGCGCGCCCATGACCCGACATGCGAGTCGCAGCGCCGCTCTGTAGCAGTGCACGGATGCGCCCGTGACCCAGGATTCGGGTCGCTGGGGCATCCGTGACATCTTGTTTTTCATGGGGCGAAAAATTGCATTAACATTTAGCTTACAGGAGTATTTGATGGGGCCGGGAGCCAATGGCATGGGCATCTTGAGAAATCAAACACAATTGAAAGAGACACTCATCCCTGGTTCATGACCACACTGCAATCAATACTTCACTGACATCTTGTTTGTGTTTAATGGTTTGTACAGGTGAACAAGGTACCTTCAGGTATCTGAAAATTGAACCTAAGGATGATCGAGACTTGTGCAAGTCCACAATTTTCTTCCTGATATCTTGTCTGATTTCTTTAGACTTTCCCATGATGTTACACACAGAAGCATTGTGTTTCTGGTGTGCACTAAAATACATCCCCAGTTTTGTCTCTAATTAACTCAGATGTTTTCAATAAACTTCCAAAGACATGACATCATTATATGGGCTGTCCAAAATTGTTTAAAGGCATAATTATCCTAGTGTATGTAAACTTTTGACTTTGTAGAAAGTAATAAAAATCCCTTAAAACAATTCTCTGTCTCATTATTCTGGCATTTGGCAAATATAAATAATTTTAGTAATCCCAGTTGACCTAAAACGGGTAAGGTTTATTCTGATTTCATGTCAGATAGTGAGAAAAACATGTATATGTGTCTTTTTATATAGTGTATGTATACGTCTGGTTTCAACTGTATTTACAGCAAGGTGATCATGCAGGCTCAAAAATAGAGCCCGCACGATCACTGCTGAAAACCATCTGAAAATTACAGCTGGTAACCTATAATTAGTTTGTGTTCCTGATGTAAAGTCTGAAATCCCTCATATCTAATATTTTCAAAGATTCAGGAAAATTTGTGACAGAAATCTACTATTTTTATGTGTATTTTTGTTCCACATTGCTAATTGTACAGGTCGATTGCACAAGGATTTTATCGTAGTTTGACACAATAATTTAAGATGTTAATTTTTATTTGGATTTAAAAAAAAAAATACATTCATATTACTTCACATTCTAATTATAATACCAGGACAATGCTTACCCATTCAGGTCCATAAACCATTTTCAGCTGGGTATTTCAGAAAAAAAGTGATTGCTGTCCTTTTGCAGCCAAAAAATCAATTAAAAAAATCTGAAGCATGATTAACTAAGGTAAACAGGGGACATCGAGAATGCTATAGGAATGCAGGATTAAAGTAGCAGACCCTATCTGCTTCATGTCTTGAAAGTCATAACAAATCTTAATTGCTGCCAAAAAAGGAGTAGGTTTGTACCACAAAATAATCTATTTACTTAATTTTTTCTATTTTTTGTTAGTAAAAACCATGAACAATACAGGTTAGTGTATTTTCCTACTTATATCTTCACAGGAACAACACAGAAGGCTTTGCATATATCCAGTTCATCCAGTTGTGTTACAAAAAAGGAGGGATTACTTCATCACTGCTTAATTGAATTTTGTTTATAACTTTCTGTCGAATGCCAGTGGAGGTTTTTAACAACCTCCTTGGAAATCTGGGCAAACAGAGGATATTATTTGGGATGAAACTGTGATAAGGGATTTGGAGGATAGTGTGATGAGAAGGTTCGTCTGTGAAACCAAAAAAACTGCTTAGTACAGCTTTGCACTTGCCGAAATCAGCATAAAGTCTTGACGGACACACTGTTTCCAGTGGTCAGTCACGTATGTCTGACTTACAGCAGTTTTTGACAGCTTACTTGGTAAATCTGTCAGTGCACAATCATGATGCCAGAGAGGAGCCGGTGATATTTATGATCCTAGCCCACCCACCACTGGTTAACAGTTTTCTATCTGTGATGCCGTCATTGAGGGCAGTGTATGTAACATGGTAGGTTCCCTTTAACCCCTTAAACCCCAGGCCTGACAAGGCCTTAATGATCCGCATTTTTTTTTTACATTTTTGCCTCCCTGCGTTTCAACAGTCATAAGGTTTTTATTTTTTCAGTGACGTAGTTGTATGAGGACTTGTTTTATGTGAGAGAAGTTGTACTTTTTGGGGGCACAGTTTGAGTTTCTAAATTACTGCAGACTTTTTTCATTTTTTTAACATTTTTCTTTGTTTTTTAATTTTTTTGTACACCACTCACATTTCACACTAAATAACCTGTTAGATTAATTATAGAGGTTATTACGGTCATGTAGATACCTAATATGGGTAGTTTTTTTTTTTTTTTTGGGGGGGGGTTGTGTAATGTATGCACAATATTTTTTATTAAATATTTATTTTTATTTTATTTTTTCCACACTTTTTGTTTTTTTACTTTTTTATCCCCTTTAGGGATATCGATTGTTTATTTTTTTAACACTTGGTAATGTATTAGTATACATGAATATGTTAATACATTACCTTCTGGGTCAGCATGACACAGGCAGCAATCAGGGCAGCACACAATCTGCCCTGAATGCAGGCTTCCTACATAGACAGCCCTGAGGCTACTCTTGGTCACAAGGCTGACTGTCCAGACTCCATTGGGTCACCGGGAGTCCCAATCACCCAATGGAGCTGGGGAATTCCCTTTGATTATGCCGTGGTCACATACCGTGACAATGAAAGGGTTTGCTTAGCTTCCTGCAACGTACAGTACATAGACTGCTATAGGAACAGAGCTGTTAAGTACAGCTCTGCTCCTTGCACAGCTGTGGTGCTAGGGGGCCGCAAAATTCCACTTTCTGCAGCGACATCCCTAGACGTCACTGCCGAAAGAAGACATGCATCGCCCACCGTCTATAGTCAGTGGTCGATCGTTAAGGAGTTAAGGACTATTTTATTTTATTACTTCATGCTTGCCTTTTGGAAGCTGAAATTATTTATTTTTCCCCTGCAAAGCTGTATGAGGCCTTGTTTTTTGTGAGTTTACTGTCCACTGTTACCATTTTGTTGTACATATATCTTATTGGTTAACTTTTATTATGTGTGTCTGGGATGGATTTAAAAAAAACCAAAACAGAAATTCTGAATATAGATGGCCTAAAGGCCAGCATAATTTATTTGCCTTCTATAGCAGCCCATTGTCAAAATGTCAGCCTTGTTCCTCTATTTACGCACCTACAGTAGATACTGGGATTGTTATTGGCCAGGACTAGTCATGAGCGATTGCTTAAAAAAAAATCGAGATCGAGTAGATTCTCGATTTTGAAGAAAATCGATTCGATTTTCGATCCGTTCTCGAAGAAAATTTGGAAGATAATCAGGTAAATTTTTGTACTGAAACAGGTGAGGAGAAACTGGAATAACCATACATAACAGTAAACTGGATGTGTGGTACAACTTAGTGAAGAAAATTTGGCTCTAAGAGTCACAGAAAAAAATTCACAGGCTAAAATAATTCATTCCTTTCAATGGCTAACTGAAAAAATGACGACAGCATAGCTATAGCAGGTACAGCGGTAGCAGCTGCAACGGGGCCCCTTTGACACATAAGAAGATACCGGTATAGTAAATGGCACATGGTAACTGGCAGGAGCCCCCTATCACTGTCTTCACCAGAGCTTAAGAACATGTCAGATACAGTATGTGATGGCAGCAAGAACATCCCAAAGGGGAACTTGAAGGTTCAGCTAGCAGGGCCGTAGTTATAGGGGGTACAGTGCTAGCCCGGGCTGCCGTCAGTCATCTATTAACCGTTTCAGGGCCCAATGCAGCTAAATCAATTGGGGCCCCCACCCATTACTAGTTCCTATTTTTAACATATCACTGGACCCCCTTTTGATTATGGCCCCTGATAGGAGTACTGCCCTATTGGCACCCCGGGCACCCCTTTTACAGGATCCTGATCCCAAAAACAGCAAACATAACCTTTTGGGCACTCAGAATAAAATTTGCACGAATAAATGAGTATTTGGAATTAAAAAAATTTCAATAGGACATTTACTAACGGTGTATTTCACAGTGGCCTGACCCCAAAACCAGCAAAAATTACACTCAATTAAATTTTAAAGACAAAGGGCGACATGTATGATTGGGAATTGCGCCTGATTTCAGGCGTATACTGTGCCTCACCGTGCCAACTCCACTGTCGGATGTAGGGATGCGTTGTTAGGCGCAACCTTCGCCACTTTCGTATGCACCTAACATGAAGGGGCGTGCAGTGGGAGCGCTGTGGGCATTCTGGGGTGGACGCACCAGATTCGAAATCACTGACGCATGTAGGAATGCCAGTCGGCAAAGAGAGGCGCATTACAGATCCGACAAGCAGACCTAGTTCAAAGTGGTCTACCTGAGTCGGAGGAGGCGCAGTGAAGCTAGAAGTTATTGTAATGGGGCAATACAATACAGTTACAATAATACAATAATAAAAAAGAGTTGTCTATAAAATTAATGAATGAACAAAGATAAATCTCAAAGTTGGATAAAATCGAATTCAATGTATAGAAAAAGTTGATCATTTACAACGAAAGCAAATATATATAAGATCTGAAAATAAAGAAATATCAGCTATAAAAGGTCTTAAAAAAAGGGAGAGAATTAAACTAATTTTACATTAAATAAGCCAATGCTGATGTTGTACTGATGTTAATTTTGTTTTGTTTTTTTAATAAAAAAATTAAGATGTATTTTTTCTTCTTTCACCTTTTATTCTATTTAATATCTACAGCAAGAGCCAGCACAGCACAGGTCTTGCTGGGACCTGTGGTCCTCCAAGCAGGATTTCTATGTTCTCAGGGCTTAGTCGTGGGTGTATTTACGGCCGTATTTACGTCCTCAAATACATCACCAACTCAGCCTAAAAAAATGAACAATTAGCTTAGATTTGCTACCAATGGGAGATCCGGACGTATTTACGAACGAAAATACGGACGTAAATACGTCCAAATTTCCCATTGGTAGCCATTCTAAGCTAATTGTTCATTGCTACCAATGGGAAATCTGGACATATTTACAAACGTTTTTACGTTCGTAAATACGTCCGGATTTCCCATTGGTAGCAATTCTAAGCTAATTGTTCTTTATTTTAGGCTGAGTTGGTGATGTATTTGCGGACGTAAATACGTCCGTAAATACGGCCAGAACTAAGCCCTGGGAATATAGAAATCCTGCTTGGAGGACCACAGGTCGCAGCAAGACCTGTGCTGTGCTGGCTCTTGCTGTAGATATTAAATTGAATAAAAGGTGAAAGAAGAAAAAATACATCGTAATTTTTGATTAATAAAAAAAAAATAATAATTAACATCAGTACAACATCTGCATTGACTTATTTAATGTAAAATTAGTTTAATTCTCTCCCATTTTTAAGACCTTTTATAGCTGATATTTCTCTTTTGAGATCTTATATATATTTGCTTTCATTTTAAATGATCAACTTTCTCTTTACATTGAAAACGATTTTGTTCAACTTTGATAATTATCTTTATTCATTCATTAATTTTAAAGACAACTCTTATTGCTATTCACTAACATGCCTAATGATTTTTCCATGATTTCCAGCCTGTCTAGAAACTTAATACATGTTAGGCGCATTCCTTCCGATGCGCCGATGGTCATACATATCGCCCAAATTTAGCATTGGAAATAACACTTCTTCCAAGAAGGACATTTGCCAACTGTATCTTCTGCAGTAGCTGGACCCCAAAAACTGCATAAAATAACTTTTGGGCACTCAGAATAAAGACGGGAAAGATGCAGCCAGCAATATAAAAATCTCAAACTATTGCTGTCTACGGTTTCCTAAGCTTGCTGCATCCCCCTCCCCTCCAACTAATCTAAATAGCCACTACCGTCAGGGGTGCCAATAGGGCAGTACTCCTTTCAGGGGCCCTAATCAAAAAGGGGCACAGAAATATGTAAAAAAAAACAAGAACTATTAATAGGTGGGGGCCCCATTTGATTTGGCCAACACCGATTAATAATGCTTAATAAATGACTTATGGCAGACACTGATGAATGACTTATGTTAAGAGATGACTGATGGAATGTGTATTTCACATTGTCAAGAAAAGGTGCTACAGTTTACTAGTCGGCAACATCGACAACCGGGGCAACAAAATTGTCAGAGATCCCCGCTTGATTCATTTTGATAAATCCACATTCTCAGGGGAAAGACAGATATGTTTGTCAGTTATCACTCCGCCAGCTGTGCTGAATGTTTGCTTCGAGATAACGCTGGCTGCCGGGCAGGATAAAACTTTTATGGCATGCCGAGCCAGCTCAAGGCATTCATCCAGTTTGGAACCCAGAAGTCGAATAGGTGTTGGTGAGGCAGTAACAAACAAGTGAAAAATATCACCCGGTAGACTTCTGCCACACTGCCTCATACTTTTGTCTTGTAATGTGAATCAAGGATGGTGGCCACTAGTGATGAGCGATTCGGCCAATAATCTGCTTCGAGTCGATTCCAGATTTTGTGAAATCATCTCGCCGATATTCGATCCTCGATTTCGATTAATCTCCGATTCCCGTTAAAGTCTATGGGAAAGAAACAAGAGGGTCATTTTTACACCCAAACAAGTGAAGTGAAGCTGGAATTAACATCCACAACAATAAACTGAATACGTCTTACATCTTAGTCAAGACAATTAGGCTACAAGAGTCACCAAAAAAATTCATAAGCTAAAATAATCCATTCCATTCCATTCAATGGGTAACTGAAAACACGAGGATGGCGCAGCCACAGAAGGTACAGAGGTAACAGCTGCAATGGGGCCCCTTTGACACAAAGCAAGACACAAGTATTGGAAATAGCACATGGTAACTGGCGGGAGACCCCTATCACTTTTTGCACCAGGGATCAACAACTTGTCATATATGTGGTGGCAGCAAGAATATCCCAATGGGGAACACGGAGGTTCAGCTGTTAGGGCCCTAGTTAGAGTAGGTGTGGTGAGAGCCAGGGCTGCCGTCAGTCACCTATTAACCGTTTCATGGCCACATGCAGCTAAATCACCCATTACTAATTCCTATTTTTAACATATCACCGGGCACCTTTTTGATTAAGGCCACTGACAGGAATGCTGCCCTATTGACACCCCTGGCATTCACGTAGCCTGACAACAAAACCAGCAAAAATGCCCTTATGGACCCTCAGAATAAAAATTTGCAATAAGAAATTGACTATTTTAAAAAATGTTTTTTCCAATGCTGCTGCTGCTGCTGCTACGGCTGCTTGCCAGTCTACTGCTGTCACATTGCTGACGTTGTTCCACCGTGATATTAGAACGTGAAGAAGATGCAGAACATGTCTCCAGTTGGTCAATGAGGCCTGTCTCAAATTCCTGCATTCTAATGAAGTGGGTTGAAGGAAATTGCTGACTTTTGATTTGGAACGTGGATAAAGGAGGGTGGACACCCAGTAACCGCTCTTCATTTTGATGGCCTTGAGGCGTGTAAAATAAGCTTTTTTTTTCAATGAGACCTTTACTATTGGTTTCTTTTATAGCGGCATGACCCCAAACACCGCACAGATGCCCTTTTGGATCGTCAGAATAAAAAGTGCAGGAAGAAAAAAAAGTATTTGAACCACTATTTTAGTGAACTGGACATTGACTATCCCTGTCCTTTCCCACAGCCTGACCCCAAAACCCACACAGATGCCCATATGAACCCTCAGAATAAAAAGTGCCGGAAGAAAGAAGTATTTGAACCAATATTTTAGTGAATTGGACATTGACTATCCCTGTCCTTTACTGCACCATGACCCCAAAAGCCGCACAGATGCCCTTATGGACCCTCAGAATAAAAAGTGCCGGAAGAAAGAAGTATTTGAACCAATATTTTAGTGAACCGGACATTAGCGATCCCTGCCCTTTACTGCAGCATGACCCCAAAAGCCGCACAGATGGCCTTACAGATCCTCAGAATAAAAAGTGCCGGAAGAAAGAAGTATTTGAACCAATATTTTAGTGAACTGGACATTGGCTATCCTTGTCCTTTACTGCAGCATTACCCCAAAAGCCGCACAGATGCCCTTACAGATCCTCAGAATAAAAAGTGCCAGAAGAAAGAAATATTTGAACCAATATTTTTGTGAACTGGACATTGACTATCCCTGTCTTTTCCCACAGCCTGACCCCAAAACCCACACAGATGCCCTTATGAACCCTCAGAATAAAAAGTGCCGGAAGAAAGAAGTATTTGAACCAATATTTTAATGAACTGGACATTGGCTATCCCTGTCCTTTACTGCAGCATGACCCCAAAAGCCGCACAGATGCCCTTATGGACCCTCAGAATAAAAAGTGCCTGAAGGAAGAAGTATTTGAACCAATATTTTAGTGAACTGGACATTGGCTATCCCTGTTCTTTACTGCACCATGACCCCAAGAGCCGCACAGATGCCCTTACAGATACTCAGAATAAAAAGTGCCGGAAGAAAGAATTATTTGAACCAATATTTTAGTGAACTGGACATTGACTATCCCTGTCCTTTACTGCAGCATGACCCCAAAAGCCGCACAAATGTCCTTACGGACCCTCAGAATAAAAAGTGCCGGAAGAGAGAAGTATTTGAACCAATATTTTAGTGAACTGGACATTGACTATCCCTGTCTTTTCCCACAGCCTGACCCCAAACCCACACAGATGCCCATATTAACCCTCAGAATAAAAAGTGCCGGAAGAAAGAAGTATTTGAACCAATATTTTAGTGAATTGGACATTGACTATCCCTGTCCTTTACTGCAGTATGACCCCAAAAGCCGCACAGATGCCCTTACGGACCCTCAGAATAAAATGTACCAGAAGAAAGAAGTATTTGAAGCCATATTTTAGTGAACTGGACATTGACTATCCCTGTCCTTTACTGCAGCATGACACCAAAATCCGCACAAATGTCCTTACGGACCCTCAGAATAAAAAGTGCCGGAAGAAAGAAGTATTTGAACCAATATTTTAATGAACTGGACATTGACTATCCTTGTCCTTTACTGCAGCATGACATCAAAAGCCGCACAGATGCCCTTACGGACCCTCAGAATAAAAAGTACCAGAAGAAAGAAGTATTTGAACCAATATTTTCGTGAACTGGTCATTGACTATCCCTGTCCTTTACTGCAGCATGACACTAAAAGCCGCACAAATGTCCTTACGGACCCTCAGAATAAAAAGTGCCGGAAGAAAGAAGTATTTAAACCAATATTTTAGTGAACTGGACATTGACTATCCCTGTCCTTTCCCGCAGCATGACCCCAAAAGCCGGACAGATGCCCTTACGGACCCTTAAAAAAAAAAGTACCAGAAGAAAGAAGTATTTGAACCAATATTTTAGTGAATTGGACATTGGCTATCCCTGTCCTTTACTGCAGCATGACCCCAAAAGCCGCACAGATGCCCTTATGGACCCTCAGAATAAAAAGTGCCGGAAGAAAGAAGTATTTGAACCAATATTTTAGTGAACTGGACATTGGCTATCCCTGTCCTTTACTGCACCATGACCCCAAGAGCTGCACAGATGCCCTTACAGATCCTCAGAATAAAAAGTGCCGGAAGAAAGAAGTATTTAAACCAATATTTTAGTGAACTGGACATTGACTATCCCTGTCCTTTACCGCAGCATGACCCCAAAAGCCGCACAGATACCCTTATGGACACTCAGAATAAAAAGTGCCGGAAGAAAGAAGTATTTGATCCAATATTTTAGTGAACTGGACATTGGCTATCCCTGTCCTTTACTGCAGCATGACCCCAAAAGCCGCACAGATGCCCTTACAGATCCTCAGAATAAAAAGTGCCAGAAGAAAGAAGTATTTGAACCAATATTTTAGTGAACTGGACATTGACTATCCCTGTCCTTTACTGCAGCCTGACCCCAAAAGCAGCACAGATGCCCTTATGGACCCTCAGAATAAAAAGTGACAGAAGAAACAAGTATTTGAACCACTATTTTAGTGAACAGGACACTGACTATCCCTGTCCTTTACTGCACCATGACCCCAAAAGCCGCACAGATGCCCTTATGGACCCTCAGACTAAAAAGTGCCGGAAGAAAGAAGTATTTGAACCAATATTTTAGTGAACTGGACATTGACTATCCCTGTCCTTTACTGCACCATGACCCCAACAGCCGCACAGATGCCCTTACTGATACTCAGAATAAAAAGTGCCGGAAGAAAGAAATATTTGAACCAATATTTTAGTGAACTGGACATTGAATATCCCTGTCCTTTACTGCAGCATGACCCCAAAAGCCGCACAGATGCCCTTACGGACCCTTTAAATAAAAAGTAACAGAAGAAAGAAGTATTTGAACCAATATTTTAGTGAACTGGACATTGAATATCCCTGTCCTTTACTGCAGCATGACCCCAAAAGCCGCACAGATGCCCTTACAGATCCTCAGAATAAAAAGTGCCGGAAGAAAGAAATATTTGAACCAATATTTTAGTGAACTGGACATTGACTATCCCTGTCCTTTACTGCAGCATGACCCCAAAAGCCGCACAGATACCCTTACGAATCCTTAGAATAAAAAGTGCCGGAAGAAAAAAGTATTTGAACCAACATTTTAGTGAACTGGACATTGACTATCCCTTTCCTTTACCGCAGCAAGACCCCAAAATACGCACAGATGCCCTTACGGATCCTCAGAATAAAAAGTGCCAGAAGAAAGAAGTATTTGAACCAATATTTTAGTGAACTGGACATTGACTATCCCTGTCCTTTACCGCAGCCTGACCCCAAAAGCCGCACAGATGTCCTTATGGACACTCAGAATAAAAATTTGCAATAAGAAATTAAAAACTTTTTAACCAATGCTGCTGCTACGGCTACTTGTCATTCTACTGCTGGGACGTTTCTGACGTTATTCCACAGTGACATTAGAACGTGAAGAACACGCAATAGATGTCTCAAGTTGGTCAATGAGCCCTGGCTCAAATTCCTGCATTCTACTGTGGGTTGAAGGAAATTGCTGACTTTTGATTTGGAAATTGGATCAAGGAGGGTGGCGACCCATTAACCAATATTCAATTTGATTGCCTTGAGACATGTGAAATCTGAAATCAGTATGTAAAATAAGCTTTTTTTCAATACGACCTTTACTATTGGTGTCTTTTAAGTCACCTGACCACCAAACCAGCAAAAATGCTGTTACTGACCGTCAGAGTAAAAATCCCCGAAAGAAACATGAGTTTTCTGAAAAGGACATTGAGCTTTGTTTTTTTTAAATCTAATTCCTAGCATTAGGCTATTTTTACAGTGACTGTCACCTAGTATATTTTTTTGTAACTGACATTTGTTTATGGAATTTATTTAGGGAAGTTTTATTTATAGTTTTACATTATTTTCATTTTGCTTTTTTTTCAAGTGTGATAAAATACAACATAAACCCCTCCCTGCAGTGTAAAAGGTATTTTGTTTTACACGTGTAGTTGTGTTAAATCATTCACACACCCCATATGTAATAAAAATGTCCTAATCATCCCCAAAACACTTCTTAGTTGAGAAGACATTTGCCCTCCTGGCTTCTGAGAGCGATTTGGCCAATGAATTTATTGGTTTCATTTTTCCCCCAAATTCTTCTTCAGTGATTAGGGACTCCCCTGGAGATCAGATGATGCAACCCCATAGTGACTCCAACCCCAGAAAATTTTAAGCCTCAAGTTGTGCAATTTGTGTCCAGCCTGGAGCCCTTTTTGACACTACATAACCTCAAAGGAATTAACTTTTTCAAAATCTTTTTTTTAGAGAAATTTGAAGCTCTCCTGATTGTCCCTAACGGTGAGAGCCAGGGCTACCATCAGTCATTAACCTATTAACCGTTTCTATTAACCTGTCTCAAATTCCTGCATTCTACTGTCTAATGAAGTGAGTGGAAGGAAATGCTCACTTTTGATTTGGATTGTGGATCAAGGAGGGTAGATACCCAGTAATCGTTGTTCAATTTGATTGCCTTGAGGCATGTGAAATTTGAAATGAGTATGTGAAATAAGCTTTTTTTTCAATACGACCATTACTATTGGTGTCTTTTACAGTGACCTGACCACCAAACCTGCAAAAATGCCCTTTCTGACCATCAGAATAAAAATCTCCAGAAGAAATTATTATTTCAAACACGCGTTTTCTGAATAGTACCACTGTCTTTTAAAGCAGCATGACCCTAATACCAGACAAGATGCTCTTATGCACACTCCCAATAAAATTAGTATGAAGAAATGAAGACCGTTGACGGGGAGGTCCAGAAGACGCACCAAGACTGAAAGTCGGGCTGAAGCAGAGTGCGAATGCTGGAAGTTTGAGCTAAGACCTTGAGCCTTCCACAGAAGACAGTCAAGACCTGGGTAGCACTTGCGAAATTTCTGCCTATACGAGAGAACTTGTCCCTCCGTATGAAATTTGAAACAGTCTGAGGTACCACCATTACATCCTTATACCTAAGCAACAATGGAATATTTTGCAAAGGATGTTATCACATACACTCTTCATGAACGGGCTCAAAGAGTTCAGGTTCCTTTTCAGGAGTGCGGATGAAGTGAGCTTCACTTGGAAACGCTGGTTGACACTCCAGTTCCAACCAAGTGCCCTTTTCCTGGCTTTCTTTTTCTCGTTCTACTGAACATGCTGGTAGAAATTGTCTCTGTGCTTGGGGTGGCGAATGTGCTCCACACGAACATTAATTCTTGCCAAAGGGTTTTACCATGTATCTGCTTGTTCACAATTATACCAACAGCATGCTGTTTCACATTGTAGATCCTGGCAGTATTGCCAGGATAGCATTTAGGTGGCATACCGTTTTCTATGATGTCCATTCCCCTAATGTGCATAATATCGCCCTTCTTGTAAATGCGCATGTATGTTTACAAAGGCCGAGGGCCACTGACTGTAGTACTGCCCTATTTGCACCGCTGGCACCCCATTCACATTAGCCTGACCCAAAAAACAGCAGAAATGCCCTTATGGACACAGAGAATAAAATTAGCAGGAAGAAATGAGTATTTGAAAAAAAAGATTTATTTGAATAGAACCTTGAATATCGCAGTCTTTTCTAGTTGCTTGACCCCAAAAGCAGCAATAATGACCTTTTCAACACTCAATAAAATTAGCCAGAATAAAAGAGTTTTTTAAAAAAACATTTTTTGGGAATAGGACCTGGATTATGGCTATTTTTTTACATCAACTTGACCCCAAAAGCTGGAAAAATGATGACCTTTGTTACCGGTGGTCCCGCAGCCCCCCGACTGGGCTGAGGGCTCACTGGGACTCCTGCCCCCTCCCCGGCTGTGAGGACGAGCGGCGCCACGGTACGAGTGTCGAGCTGCGGGCGCACTCGTTCCCCTGTGCAGCCAGACTTTCCAGTCCGCACTCCTGCTTCCGTGCGGTGTCCCTGCAGGCCGCGGCACGCGTCCCCTCTCCTTAGGGCGCGCACCAGCTTCCTCAGATTTAAAAGTCCAGCACGCCCACAATTGGTTGTTGGCCGGTCGCTGACCCTATATAAGGTTCTCACTTCCGGAACGTCCCCGATGGATCTTTAGTACCTCTAGCCTATTGAGAAAGCGTTCTTTGAGTCACCGTGTACCATACTTCCTTGCCTACGCCTCTCGACTACAAACCATTGCCGCCTGCCCTGACGTTATTGCCTGTCCTCGTCTATGCCTCGTCTGACGATTCTGTACCTCACTACACCTTGGCCGCCACCGCAAGCAAGTCACGCCAGTGGAAGCGACCTTGTAGATTCCCGCCGCAGCAAGTCCATTCCGCTTTGCGGCGGGCCCTGGTGAAAACCGGGTTCTACTTAGACTCCGCTCTCTGGTGTGGCTTACGCCATCGTTTGCGCTGGTCCACTACCGCCCGTTGTGACAGCAAGATCCGGCCATGGATCCCACCAAGGTGCCTCTCCCGAGTGAAGCGGACCTTGTAGCCGTCGTTGTGCAGCAGTTAGAACAGATTGCGCAACAAGCTCAGCAGAAAGACCAGCTGAAATCCATGTTTCGCCAACTTCTGGCAAATCAACAGCAGCTGCTATCTCCACCCGTGGCTATGCCGCCGCCTGCTGTTCCACCTGTGACTGTGGTCCCCAAGCTCTGGCTGCTGCTACTGTCAAAGTTCGAGGGAGACCCTAAGCTGTGCAGGAGTTCCATCGCCCAGTGCTCCATGCACATCATCCCCACGGAAAGTTCCAAGGTGGCGTTTGGGGTCAGTCTACTGGCCGGGAAGGCCTTGGCTTGGGCTACCCCTCTTTGGAACAGGAGTGACCCAGTGACTGCGGACCTGCAAGCCTTCCTCACGGAGTTTTGCAGTGTTTTTGAAGAGCCGGCACGAGCATCTTCTATGGAGACTGCACTACTGAACCTGCGCCAGGGTGATTCCTCTGTCGGGGATTATGTGGTCCAATTTCGCACCCTGGCATCAGAACTGTCTTGGAGTGATGACACCCTGTGCGCCATCTTTAAGAAAGGCCTATCCAGCAGGGTCAAGGATGCTCTAGCGGCAAGGGATTTACCATCCTCCTTAAGTGACTCGATAAATCTAGCCACCCTCATAGATGTACGCTTCGCCGAGAGGCAAGAGGAGCTTCGTCTTGAACACGACCTTGCGTGACCCCGCCGCCTACCCCATCTTGCCCCGGTGTTTCAGAGACCCCCGCTGCAGCCTCCTCTACCATCCGGGGAAGAGCCTATGCAGGTTGACCGAGTCAACATATCGGAGCAGGAGTTGTCCCGTCGGCGCCAAGAGAGGTTATGACTGTACTGTGCCAGCCCGGACCATCTTCATATGGGCTGTTCTCTCCGTCCCCAGCATCCAGGAAACGCCCGCACCTAGGCTAAGTTGGAGAGGCATCCCTAGGTGGGAATTTTTCCTCTCCACGTCTTTCCATGCCAGTAGAAGTCACGACTGACTCTGGACTCGTGTTCCAAGTCCCGGCATTTCTGGACTCTGGTTCGGCCGGGAATTTCATCCACGCCACCCTAGTGTCTCGGTATCAACTTCCGGTGGATCGCCTGGAGAGACCGTTGGTGATATCCTCAGTCAGTGGGGAACTTCTCAGTGACACCATTTGGTACAGGAACAAGTCGGTGTCTCTCCACGTTGGGGTCCTGCACAAAAAGAGGATCTCGTTCTTCGTATTGCCCCGGTCTTCGTCGGTGATCCTGTTGGGGCTTCCTTGGTTGCAACACCATGCCCCCACGCTCAACTGGAGAACCGGCGAGGTCGTGCGCTGGGGTCCCGACTACCAAAATCCCTGTCTGCTGGCACCTCGCCCGATGCCTTCCATTGTCTCTTAATCACCCGCCAGACCGCTGCCAGGTCTGCCTACCGAATATCAGGACTTTTCGGATGTTTTCTCTGAAAAACAGGCCGAATCTCTTCCGCCTCACCGCCCCTATGACTGCCCCATTGATCTCCAGCCTGGGACCAGTCCTCCTCGGGGCAGGGTGTACCCGCTGTCCGTGCCGGAGACCAAGGCCATGTCGGCTTACATTCAAGAGAACCTGCAGAAGGGCTTTATTCGAAAGTCCTCCTCACCTGCCGGAGCTGGTTTTTTATTCGTACAGAAGAAAGATGGATCTCTCCGCCCGTGCATAATCTATTGTGGTCTAAACAAAATTACCGTGAAGAACCGGTACCCTTTGCCCCTAATCTTGGAACTTTTCGACCGACTTCGAGGGGCCAAGGTCTTTACTAAGTTAGATCTACGGGGAGCATACAATCTCATCAGGATTCGCGAGGGTGATGAGTGGAAAACGGCATTCAACACTCGAGACGGACACTTTGAATACCTGGTGATGCCCTTTGGGTTATGTAATGCTCCTGTGGTCTTTCAGGAGTTCGTCAATGATATCTTCAGGGATCTACTATACTCTTGCGTCATCGTATATCTAGACGACATCCTGATATTCTCTCCGGACCTACGGACTCATCGGCTACAAGTACGCCAGGTTCTGCAACGTCTACGCAGTAACCGCCTATACGCTAAATTGGAGAAATGTCTGTTCCACCAGTCCAGCCTACCCTTCCTCGGCTATATTGTCTCCGACAGAGATCTTCAAATGGACCCTACTAAGCTGTCAGCGATCCTTCAGTGGCCACGCCCCGTAGGCTCCGGGCCATACAACGGTTCTTGGGATTTGCCAACTATTATCGCCAGTTCATTCCCCACTTTTCCACATTGGTGGCTACGATCGTGGCTCTCACGAAGAAGAAGGATGCCTTGACCTTATTGCCTGTCTCTAACTACGCCTCGTCTGACGATTCTGTGCCTCGCTACACCTTGGCCGCCACCGCAAGCAAGTCACGCCAGTGGAATCGATCTGGTAGATTCCCGCCGCAGCAATTCCATCCCGCTTTGCTGCGGGCTCTGGTGAAAACTGGGTTCTACTTAGACTTCGCTCTCTGGTGTTGCTTACTCTATCGCTTGCGGTGGTCCAGCGGATCCACTACCGCCCGTCGTGACAACCATAGAAATCATATTTTTTACAATAGGACCTGGATTATAGCTGTTTGTTTACAGCACATGGACCCCAAAAATTTGAAAAATTACCTCTCTGACACTTTTAAAAATGTTGAAGAAAAAATGCCTGTTAGAAACAGCATTTTTTACAATAGGACCTGGTTTATAGCCGTTTGTTTACAGCACACGGACCCCAAGAATTTGAAAAATTACCTCTCAGACACATGTAAAAATTTTAAAGCAGAAATGGCTGTAAGAAACCACATTTTTTTACAATAGGATCTGGATTGTAGCTGTTTGCTTACAGCACCGTGTCCCCATAACCATTGACAGTGCTTAACATTTTCATGACGAAATGAGTAATAAGAAATGACTGTCTTTTACAGTCTCCTAACCACCAAACCAGCCAAATGACCTTTTGCACACTCTGAAATTTGCATTAAGAAATGAGCATTTAAAAATAAAAAATTTCAAGAGGACCATTTCTTTGGGAAGAGGAATGTGCAGTAGACCGGCTACTAATCGTTGACCTCGGCAACTAGGGCAACAACATCATCAGAGATCCACACCTGATTCATCTTGATAAAAGTCAAATGATCCACCTTCTCTGTGGAAAGCTGGATACGTTTGTCTGTTATCACTCCTCCAGCTGTGTTGAAGGTCCGCTCAGAGATGATGCTGGCTGCTGGGCAGGATAACACCTCTATGTTGTGGCGAGCAAGCTCGGGCCAACCATCCATTTTGGATACCCAGAAGTCAATTGGGTCTGGAACATGTCCAAAAACATGTTGAGATGTAGATTGTCATGGACCATGATCTTAAGCCAGTCTCTCTGTGTCTGATTTGTGTCGTGCATTTCAGGCGTTGGTGAGGTGGTAAATAAAGATTGCCAGAAGTCACCCATTAGGCTTCTGCCACAATGCCTGCTGCTACTACAGATACTTGCCACTCTACTGCTGTCAACTTGCTGATGTTGTACCACCATGATATTAGACCGTGAAGCAGATGCAGCCGCTGTCTCCAGTTGATCAATGAACACAGTCTCAAATTCCTGCATTCTACTGTCAATTTGGGATGGTGGAAGGAAAGTGTAGACTTTCGCTTTGTAACGGGGATCCAGGAGGGTGGCCACCCAGTAACTACTGTTCATTTTGATAGCCTTAATGCATGGATCATGTTGGAGAAAATGGAGCATCTAGGCACTCATATGAGAGATGGAGCCATGATTTCCCAAGACTCAGGGTCGAGGGGGACTAAACACATCTTCCTTGTCTTTCACCTCCTTCTCTAATCCGTGACAACCTCTTTCCAAGGCAGGGACATTGGTACCTTCGGTCTCCAGCCATGCAGCATCCTCCTCCTACGCTTCCTCCTCCTCAGTTTCAACACAGCCCTGACTTGCCTCAGATGATGTACCCTGAGAGCTGAGGCGCTGCCTTGCACCAGCCCTAGACCCCGAACCACCGCCTAATGAAGACTTTTAAAGTTGTGAAACTGTCGGGCCTTCTTTATCCGACGGAGAGGAAGGCTCTGTGTCCATATCTGTGTCCGCCTCTTCCTCCATCACTGGTGGGACCTGCTGTTTCAGAGTGTCCAACACTTGTTCCAGAACTAATATCACTACAATGGTCATGCTGACAAGGGCATTGTCCTCACTGACCACTTTGGTGGCTTCCTCAAAACTCTCAAGGATGGTGCTGAGGTCTTTCACCTGCCTCCACTCTCTATGGCTCAACACCCCTATTCATGTTCGTGGTGGTTAACCACTTTAAATTCTTCCCTCTTCTGATGCGTTGACGGCAAATCCAGCATATGACGTCGCTGTGAGAATCTGAGGCTTGATCAAAAAGGGCCCAGGCTTCACAGGTCCTGGACCTTTTTGACGGAGATAAGCTAGTAGTGGTGTTTCCATTGCCACCACTGACCATGGCTGGCAGATTAATGTCAGCGGACTTGTGCAACTGCCCTCTTCCTTTCAGAGGCTGCTCCCGTACCGACACTACCCCATCATCTTCCTCCTCGTCCACTAATGAGGCACTCGCAAGCAAATACTGTTGAAAAGACCACGTTGGATCTGTAACGTCATTATCAACATCATATTCATCATCACAGGTTACTTCCTCGTCCTGACAGTCTACATCCTGAAGCTGAGGGCTAGAAGCTACAGGCACTTCAAGGCGTTGCCGACCGCTTGGGATCTGTGCCGACTGACCAGCTTCCTTCTGCTCGGAGGGCATCAGCGATTGGGTGACAGAGCAGACCAAATCCTCCTCTTTGGCCTCTTGATCTTTTGAAATGCCTTCTGACCCCAACCGCATTGTGTCTTTAAAGAGCTCTTCAGAACATGGATCATCCACAGTAGTCTATACATGGGTTGACATTTGGGATTCCTTTGCTTCAGGTTGGATGGATGCCGGTGATGATGATGAAGACATTCGTGGCCGTGACTGGGAGGACGAGGAGGTAAAACCGCTGGATGCATGTTGTGTTAACCACTGAAAAACAGATTGACAACGTTCTTCATTACTGAGATTCACAGTAACCGACCCAGCGACAACAGGCCTGACGGTCCTGCAACTGACGATGTGCTCGCTTGCATGTTGTCCGCAGCAATGGAAGGAGCGCCTTCTCTCATACCTCTAGCTCTACGTCCTACCCTCCTCTTTCCTCGCTTACCACCTGTAGTTTGCTTCATGTTCAGAAAGATAAATATTAAAAAGGTCTAGAAGATTTTTTCAGTCTCTGATAAACTGTACTGCAAAGACAGCAAATCATAGGTGTTCTTAAATCCCTCTTATTTCCAAATGCCAAATAGTACTAGAAACAAAATTGTTTCTATCGAATATCTGTGAAATGCGGCCTTGTGGAATCAACAGTGTTCTTCCTTCAGTCCCTGAGATTTACAACCGCAAAGTAGGACTAGCAATTGACTTTTTCCCTACAGATTTTGTAAGATCTACGGTCTTTTCTGACAACTGACAGCCAGTTGTTAAAATTTTTTATACATAATATGGAATGAATGTGGTCTTTTCCAACAAATGACAACCAGGAGTAAAAAAAAAAATCAAATTGTTCTACGAATTATCTAAGAACTGCGGTCTTTTTGGACAACTGACAATCATGGATAGAAATAGAAATTCTTGCTACAGAAAATTGAATAAATGTGGTATTTGCCCACAACTGACAAACAGGAGTACTCATATAATAATTTTCTACACATTATCTAAGAGCTGCGGTCTTTTCAGACAACTGACAATCACGGATAGAAATTGATTTTTTTTCTACAGAATATGTAGTAAATGTGGTCTTTTCCAAAAACTGACAACCAGGTGTACAAATAGATTGAGCTCTATAGAACATTGATTTCTCATGGGAAACAAACGTAGCTGTGTATCATGCAGAAGTTCACCCCACAACACTGGATCCCTAACCACTCCTATGACACTAGTGGCAGGCAAAGCAGAAAAAAAGGGTGCTATTTCACCGTGGTTTAAGAGGAGAAATATGAGTGATATAAATGCTGACGTGCACCCCACAACACAGGGGCACCCGTAACTCAGACTTTGGTGGCCGCTAGCAACGTAGAAATAAAATTAGGTGCTATTTCACTGTTGTTTGAGGTGATAAATATAAGTAATATAAATGCTGACGTGCACCCCACAGCACAAGGACACCCGTAAATCAAACAGTGGTAACCGCTAGCAACGCAGAAATAAAATCGGGTGCTATTTCATCATTGTTTAAGACGAGAAATATGAGTAATACAAATGCTGATGTGCACCCCACAACACAGAGACACTCGTAACTCAGACTGTGGTGGCCACCAGCAACACAGAAATAAAATTGGGTGCTATTTCACCGTTGTTTGAGAGGAGAAATATGAGTAATATAAATGCTGACGTGCACCCCACAACACAGGGACACCCGTAATTCAGACTGTGTTGGCTGCTAGCAACGCAGAAATAAAATTGGGCGCTGTTTCACCATGGCTGAGAGGATAGATATGAGGAATAAATGCGGACGTGCACCCCACAAGAAAGGGACACCCTGAACTCAGACTGTGGTGGATGCTGGCTACGCAGGAAGTGCAGTGACATAGATAAAATGAGGTCATGTGATTTCAGCAGCCAATGAGATGCCTACACACCCCACTGGTGAAGTTCTTCACCCCCCATGCTCTGCGCTGATTGGCTGGCCACCAATATTACAGGAATCGCTGAAAATGGCGCGATTGGAATCCGCGATGTTGATTTTTGATCAGATTTTAAGAAAAATAATCTCTTTATCGTGGAACCAAGATTTTAGTGAAAATCTGCCTGATTTCAACTTTTTTCAATTTCATCGCTCAACACTAGTGGCCACCCATTAATCGCTGTTCATTTTGATTGCCTTCATGCATGGATCATGTTGCAGGTAATGTAGCATCCAAGAACTCATGTGTAAGATGCTACTAGGATCTCCCAAGCCTCGGGGTTGAGGGACACTAAACAGATCTTCCTCCTCTTCTTCCTCCTCCTCCTGAAATCTGTGCCAACTTCTTGCCACTGAAGGGTAATCAGTACCGGCTTCCTCATCTTCCTCCACTTCCTCATACTCACCATCACTAGAGCCCTGGCTAGCCATTCATGCTTTACATGCATGTGCCTGTTCATGTTTGTGGTGGTTGAACGCTTTAGATTCTTTACTCTACAGATGCGTTGACGGCAAATCCGGCATATGACGTCGGTCGGCGAAACTGAGGCTTGATCGAAAAAGGCCCAGGCTTCACAGGTCCTGGACCTTTTCCACGGTGAAAACCTAGTAGCGGTGTTCCCGCTGCCACCATTGACCATGGCTGGCGGATTAATGTCAGCGGACTTGTGCGACAGCCCTCTCTTTTCCTGAGGCTGGGCCTGTACTCTACTGATGAGGCACTCGCAAGCTGCTGCTGAAAAGACCGCTCTGGATCCGTAATGTCATCATCATCATCACAGGTGACTTCCTCTTCCTGACAGTCAACGTCCTCAAGCTGTGGGCTACAAGCCACAGTGCCTGCAAGTCGTTGCCGACCACTCGGGATTTCTGCCGACGGACCAGCTTCCTTCTCCTCCTCTGAGGGCATCAGCGATTAGGCGTCACAGCAGACAAAATCAACCTCTTATGACTCTTGATCTTTTTAAATGCCTTCTGACCCCAACCGCATTGTGTCATCAAAGAGCTCTTCAGTATATGGATTATCTGGAGTGGTCTGTACATTGGGTGACATTTAGGTTGTGTTTGCTTCAGGTTGGACTGATGATGACAATGATGATGATTACATTTTTGGCTGGGACTGAGAAGAAGAGGAGGTAAAACCGCTCGATGTAGCTTGTGTTAACCACTAAAGAACAGATTGGCGATGCTTTTCAGTAATCAGACACACAGGGAGCCGACCAAGCGATGACAGGCCTGATGGTCAGGCAACTGACGATGTGCTCGCTTGTGTGTTGTCCATAGCACTGGAAGGATCGTTTTCTCTTGTACCTCTAGCTCCCCATCCTATGCCCCTCCTTGCTTGCTTACCAACTCTAGTTCGCTCCATGTTCAAAAATATAAATATTAAAAAGGTCAAGATTTGTTCACAGTCTCTTATTGAAGAACTGTACTCCAAAGAAAGCAAATCAACAGTGTTCTTCAATACCTATACTTTGCAACTGGCAAATAGGATTATAAATAGTGTTGAACGATTACGTTGGCTATCGACATCGGGCGATAGTCGATAGTCGGTCACCATCGATAAGGTTTTCGATAGTGAGCAGTCGATTATGAGCGATGACCATTAAAGTCTATGGGAGAGCAACAACACCTTCATTCTTACACCCAAACAGGGCTGGAGAAGCTGGAATTAACATCCACAACAGTCAAATGGATATGTGCTACAACTTAGGCAACACAATAAGGTTATAAAAGCCACAGAAAAAAAAACACACACCATTCACTATCCCTGTCTTGTACCACAGCATGACGCTTAAACCTGCATCACCCAAAAATTAAAAAGTGCCAGAAGGCAGTATGATTTGAACCATCATCTTACTTGAACTGGACATTGAATATCCCTGTCCTGGAGCGCAGCATGAGGCCCAAACCTGCATGACCCCCATTTTAAATCGTGTCGGAAAAAGGAGTCTTTCAACCACCATTTTAGTTTCACTGGACATTGACTATACCTGTCCTGGGCCACAGCATGAGCCCCAAACCTGCATGACCCCTACATTTAAAAAGTGCCGGAAAAAGGAGTCTTTCAACCACCATTTTAGTTTCACTGGACATTGACTATACCTGTCCTGGACCGCAGTATGACCATTAAACCTGTCTGACCCCCAGATTAAAAAGTGCGGGAAAAGGAGTCTGTTATGTCTGTATCTGTTATGTTTTCGTATAATACACGGTATTTTTTGCACCTTTCAATTCACCTGTGGTGACTATAGAATTGCTGTTTTAAGATTTACGTGGATGCTGCGTCAATGAACAAAGCTGGGTGCGCAAAAGTCAAAAAAAACACGTATCTGTTATGTTTTCGTATAATACACGGTATTTTTTGCACCTTTAAATTCACCTGTGGTGACTATAGAATTGCTGTTTTAAGATTTACGTGGATGCTGCGTCAATGAACAAAGCTGGGTGCGCAAAAGTCAAAAAACACGTATCTGTTATGTTTTCGTATGATACACGGTATTTTTTGCAACAAACAACCTGTGCTGACTACAAGATTGCTGGATTGTAAATTTACTGCAGGTGGATATATCAACACAGGTGGAATTGGTAAAATTGAAAATGAACACCTATCTGAAATGTATACTGATAATAAAAGTGGAGTTTTGCACCTAACAAAGAGACCTGCAGTTACTAGAAATGATGTGTATCCAATATAAGTTCAGGCTGCCCAATATCCAGGAAATATTTCAATAGCAAACTGTTAATAATAAAGATATTGCAGTGCAATGTCTACACTAAGTCTTGGTGAACTTTATCCAGTGTTCTTTATAGATAGAGCTTGTCTGTGTTCGCCCGCACCCCCCCCCCCCCGCTCCCTCCGTGACTTTACAGCGGTAGATGCTGCTTTAAAATTCTCTAGCTAACCACATAAAATCTTCAAATCTCTAATCTAACTAAATTGGAAGGATCACAGCTAATAGTATAGGTTTCTCTGTGCAGAAATAGACTAATTTCGCTGAGCTGTTTGGCCACAGGCAGAGCGCACGTCTTATTCCTATGAGACGCTGAGAGACACTAAGGCTGAACAGGAAACGCTGTTCTATGTAATACAAGGTCATGTGATTTTTCCAGCCAATCGCAACCATACACATCCCAGTCATGACGTCGCACACACATCTCACCCTGCTCTATTCTGTAATCTGATTTGCTGGCCGCCAAAATTACAGGAAGCGCCGAAAATGGCGCGATCTTAATAGATGATGCACAGATTTTAACCTTAATTATCGCATGATCTGAAAATTTCGATCACCATAAAAACCTTGCCGATTTCAACTTTGTCGATAAAAATCGCTCAACACTAATTATAAACATAATTTTTTCTATGGAATATCTGTGAAATGGGGTCATATGGGCGAACCTTGACCAACAGTGTTCCTAAATGCCCATACTTTGCAACTGGCAAATAGGATTATAAACAGATTTTTTTCTATGGAATATCTGTTAACACTGTCTTAAGGAGGAACCCTGACAGCAAATCAACAGTGTTCTTAAATGCCTATACTTTGAAACTGGAAAATAGGATTATAAACAGAATTTTTTCTATGGAATATCTGTGAAATGGGGTCTTATGAAAGAACCCTGACAGCAAACCAACAGTGTTCCTAAATGTCTATACTTTGCAACTGGCAAATTGGAGTAGAAATATAATTTTTTCTATGGAATATCAGTGAAATGGGGTCTTATAGAAGAACCATGACAGCAAGGCAACACATAAAAAGTGTTCTTGAATCCCTATAATTGGCAACTTGGATTACAAACAGAATTTTTTCTATGGAATATCTGTGAAATGGGGTCTTATGGAAGAACCCTGACAGCAAATCAACAGTGTTCATAAATGCCTATACTTTGCAACTGGCAAATAGGAGTACAAATAGATTTTTTTCTATGGAATATCTGTTAACGCTGTCTTATGGAAGAACCCTGACAGCAACAGTATGACACAGAAGTCTTATTGAATTTAACTAATCTAACTAGCAACTTTTCCTGTCTAAAATCACTAGAAAATGGTGTTTCTGCCTGTTGGCAAACAAGCACACAGAGGCAGCAGTGTGTTCTTTACAGAGAGTAAGGTCAAAATGGTGTTCAACAGATAATACAGTGACATACACATAAGATGATCATGTGATTTTAGCAGCCAATGAGATCCCTACACCCTCAGTGGTGATGCCTTTGACCCCCATCTGTGCTCTGCACTGATTGTATAGCGCCAAAAGTACAGGAAGCAGCTTAAAGTCAAAGTGAAAAAGATGCGGGGCGTCAATCGCAAGTCTCGATCGTGATTTTTTACCCGATTTTACCATAAAAAATTGGATCGAGATCGAGAAAATCATAAAAATCGACTTGATTTTAACTTTTCTTGATTAAGTCTTACTATAAACTTAGTAAATTGTAATAATTGGGAACCAACTGCAGTATTATTTCCAAGTGTGCAAGCTTCAGAGGAACATTACATATCACTTTTATATTAATTATAGCTTAAACATCAATCCAATAATATGTGACACATGGACAAAACTATAATTTTATTGACATCTCCCACAGCTAGATTAAGAATTGTACTTAATTTTGGCACACCTTTACTATTTGTCATGTTCCTCTAGCTACTTAAAAAACACTTTTGCAGAGTGGTAAGGCCTATTATCTTTTTGAAATACCATTTCCATAAAGGGATATATTAAGCCTGCAGACATGTTTAGAATCCACATTGATGCCCAGAGTATTCCAGGAGAAATGGCCATAAACATTGCACTATCTACTATTTGGAATTAAGGTACACTTTGGAAGGAAGGCAAATCCAGGGGCCTATCGTCTTCTCAAAGTGTACCTTGGTTCCAAATCCTACCCAGGTAATTAATGCATAGGCACCCAGCTGTTCACATGTAATATTAAATGTGTTTCATAAGACCAAACACAGTGCAGTTCTGATGCAGTTCTGATGTCCTCTTGCTCTTGGAGATGTTTGAAATGGTAGACATTTTCAGCATAGGTACATGGTCTGTGGTTCTGAATCCCCATACACAGCAGACTGCAATATACTGTACTGTGTGTTCTGACAGAGCATTCACTTTTTTAGCAATTTACACTATAGTAATTCATCTGTGGGATTGAACAAAATGAGCTAGCCTGTGCTTACAAGTTGCAACAATGAGCATATGACTTGGTCTCTAGTTTGCTAGTTTTCTTTCTTTTGATCACTTTTGGTAGCTATTAACCATTACATGCTGCCAACAGGACAGAATATTTTAGGAGCTAATCTGACTCAACCATCTATATATCACTATTATAGAGGGTGTCTGACTACATTGATTCCTTTCACCTCAGTCCTATTTTCTCAGTTTGATTTTTAATCCAGTTGCATGTTTACTGGTTTCTACTGGCCTGCAGTAATGAGGTGCTGAGGACACCAGGTCTGTATCTACAGTGACCTGAGGAGCTGATGCAGCACATACAAGATGGGATATCTAGGAATATTGCAAAGTGACTTGTTTTTGCAATATCTTTAACATAAAAAGCCATCCTTGTAGCAGGACAACCCCTTTGAATCTTTGTCAGAGTCACTGAGTATGCCTGACCAGTTTTTCTGCTCCCAACACATGAACTTCAAGAACTGACTTCACTTGCAAACTTACCTGTCTCAACTATTGATAGGGGCTATTGTAACCATACAATCAATATTATTCAGTTAAGATGTCAGCGGATTTACAGTTATGGCTCATTGGTGTATATGAAAATATTGAGAATATTATAAATTTGGAAGATACTGCACAGTAGCTTCTTTGCTTCATACTTTTAACATACTTTAAAAGTGATTATAAATGAGTAAAATAATAACTTGAGGATATGGAGTCAAGATTTTTATATTACATACCTATCAGCAACCTTTTTTACGCAAAGCAATTTTTAACTGCCAATGTATATGTATTATTTATAGGTTCATTTTCACTGACTATAATATCAACTATATAGGTGGAACCATAAAATCTTAAATAAGAAATTTCTTTACACTCAAGACAAATTTTACATTGCTTTCTTACCCACTTAATTCTATAACACTTAGATAAGTATTCCTGGAGAATCCACTTGCAGTAAAGTTTATGGTTCTAAAAGTAATATAAAATAATATTTTAGATGGAAGCATTTTATGAGTAGTAAAGGAATTTTTAGTTAAATTTGAAATATAATTTTAGTGGTGCTTGTTATATAGTAGTTTTTCAATGACAATTCAATCTAATTTGTTTCCCTGGCTATTTAACATTTAGATTGAGGTCTTAGGTGTAATTATTATTAATATTAGTAGTAGTAGTATTATTTAACATATGTGATGCAAATTGCACTTATTTAATAAATTATAACATTTATCAGCTGCAGTGGGACGAGGGAATTTTGAAGCAAACCTGTTAAGTTCCTTGTGCTCCCCTTAAAAGTACCTATTTGAGAAAACTGTCAATCAGTAGTGGATGGATATGGTGAAATGACATTTGATGAATACAATGGACTCATCTCTTCTTTTGCGCAGCCAGCACTACAGAGACGAGAATTTTTTTTTCTTAAATGATGATACTTAGTTATAATAATTAGTAAAACACTGCTATAAACAATTGGTTGATTAGTACTTTATGCTACCACCGGTGAGGTGGTAGCAGTTGCCTTTAAACATAGTTGCCTTTAAAACAGTTGCCTTTAAACATAGGATGCTATTTCAATAAAATATTTTAACAACTAGCTCAAATACGATTTTAAACAACATATTGGTAGTTGAAATAAAATGAAAATGAAAAGATGAAAATGTGAAATTTTTCAGTATGAGATAATAGTTCTGTTATGCAAAGCATTAAACCTATGCTGGAAAAAAAATAGATACAATGTAAAGATTGATTTTTTTTATTTGTTTTTCTTTGATTTCATAATATAGTATAGTGTTTTTATCACGGTAAAGAGAAACAATAACAAATTCAAACAATGACACTGGTGTTCAGAAAGTACAGTAAATAAAAATGAATTGAGCAATTACAGGGGTAGTAGTACAAGTAATAGAAGAGATAATATAGTAATTGAAATAAGATAAAATAATAGTGTTTTAATTAGGAAGCCAATAGTTACAGATATTAAAGATAATAGTGGTTTAAAGGGTAGAACATTATTATACACCATATCTGTTAAATATGTGCATAAATCTTTTCCAATGCCATTACATGTGACCATATGTCCATTTATCGTGCCAGTTTTTCAGCAAATATCACTGTCATTATGTTTGTCTTGGGATACAGATACCTTGGGAGTATTTTTAACTAAAATAAATGCATTTTTAGTTAAAAATTACTTTTTTCTTGAGCTGTATTAAAATAAATAAATAAATAAGTAAAACATGTGTATCAATGGTGCAATTAGTTAAAAAAAAATCCATAAGAGATCCTTGTCTTGATCTTAATACCCTGATGTAATAAAAGGAAATCTCCTTTGATGTTTGAAATCCACCTTAGACAAAAATAGAAAACAAGGATTAATTAATAAGAGATTAAAACCAGATAGTTTAATTATAAAATAATACATAATAAAGAGTAAAGAATATCGGTGTGATCTACGCCATAAGATAGAGCAGCATTTCCCACCATCATCAGATCGCCTTCCTGCAAAGCAGTTGTGGCGTGAGATGATTCTGGCTCCCATGTATGGTAACATCTTAATATTCTCTAAGGGCAAGAATTGTCTAAACATCACAGTTAATGTATATTCTGTGCAGATGTGCTACAGTGACAATATCAACTTAATATTATCTGGCAGTCATAGGTAAATAAATGGATTGCGTCCTCTGGACACGAATACACGAATAGACTTCTGCGGAGAAGAAAGTGAGAGCACCTTTCCCTTGCAGCCCTCTGCAGTATACAGCACAGGCGAATGAATGTCATCATGTCGCCTGCACAGCATGATGGCGTCACTCTGCCTGTGTGGGAAGACAGGTCCCAGCAAGAGCTTCAACAGGGAAGCAGAAGAATGTTGTGTACTATTAGTTTTTTATTTTTAATCAGCCCTAAATCTATCTACAAACCTAGGGGTGGGGGCTATAACTTGCTCGGTGACACATCTATTTATCTATCTACAGACTGGGGGGACTTATAATCAGCTGAGGGACACATCTGTATACCTATCTATAGACTTGGGGGCCCTTTAACCTGCTGGGGGACACATCTATATACCTAACTACAGACGGGGGGGGCACAACTATATACCTATCTACATACTGGGGGGCTATAACCTACTGGTGGTCACATCTATATACCTATTTACAGACTATGCAGGGCTATATCCTGCTTTGGGACACATCTGTATATCTATCTCCAGACTGGGTGGACCTATAATCGGCTGGGGGATACATCTATATATCTATCTGCAGACTGGGGGGCCCTATACTTGCTTGGGGACAAATTTATATACCTATCTACATACTGGGGGAACCTATAACCTGCTGGGCGATGTTTACATTCCTAACTCCCTACTGGGGGGCCCTTTAACCTGCTGGGTGATGTCTATATACCTATCTACAGACAGGGGGCCCTATAACCTGCTGGGGAACATCTATATCTCTATTGACCGGCTGGGGGGCCATATAAACTGCTGGGGTATGTCTATATACCTACCTTCCTACTGGGATAATATATATACCTACCTACCGAAGCAACTTATTTACCTACCTACTGGGGGGCCCTATATACTTTCCTAGCCACTGAAAGTGGCAATATATCTACCTACAGGTGCCCCTGTGAACCTACTTACATATATCTACCTCTCTACTGTGGGGAACTATATAAACTACCTGCAGGGGGTCATATAAAACTTTCTATGTACTGAGGGAGACTATGTACCAAGGGTTCCTATATTCCTATCTACCTAATAATGGGACTTATATTCCTATCTAATAAGGAGAACTATATACCAACTTACCTATTAGGAGGGTCTATATATCTCCAGAACTAATGGGGGCCTAAATAGGAACAATGGGTGACTCCACTTCCTCCACAGCAAGCATGTGGCTTTCCTATCATAGGAAGCAGGTTGCTTTGGGGAAGGGGCATCACTATGCTTTCCTGTATAAATCCCAATTAGGTAAAAAGGTATATAACCCCCCCCCACTAGGTAGGTATATAACCCCCCCCCCCCCCCCCCACACACACACACACACACACACAGTCACACAAAGGGAGATAGGTAGGTATATAGGTACTGGAAAAGTGAGGATTCTAAAATGTTTCTGTGGTAAATTCTGCAGAGACGGGTTGTGGCTGGGAGAAGTCATCATGGCAGTCTGGGCTGGATGGAGAAGAAAAGGGAAAGAGGAGATATCACCTGTGAGTCACTTGATATATCTGCACTGTAATCACTTACAGTTGAAAGCAGAAGTTTACATAGAGTTGAAAGCAGAAGTTTATTAGGTTGATATGCACATGTCAGACCAAAGCACGTACATCTCTAAGACACGCAGAACCCGTCTCCTTCTTGAGCGGTATGATGGCTGTAAATTCCCTTCTTGTTTGGATAACTATGCATTAAACAATTTGGGACAGCCCATATGATGATATCATGTCTTTGGAAGCTTCTGATTGGCAACATCTGAGTTAATTAGAGACACATCTGTGGATGTATTTCAAAGCACACCAAAAACACACTGCTTCTGTATGTAACATCATGGGAAAGTCTAAAGAAATCAGCCAAGATTTCAGGAAGAGAATTGTGGACTTACACAAGTCTGGATCATCCTTGGGTGCAATTTTCAGATACCTGAAGGTGCCCCAGTCATCTGTACAAACAATTATACTCAAGTACAAACAGGATAGGAATGACCAGCCATCATACCGCTCAGTAAGGAGATGGGTTCTGTGTCTCTGAGATGAATGTACTTTGGTCCGAAACGTGCATATCAACCCAAGAACAAAAGCAAAAGATCTTGTGAAGATGCTGGCGGAAGCTGGTAAGATTGTGTAATTATCTACAGTAAAACGAGTACTGTATCAACATGGGCTGAAAGGCCACTCCACCAGGAATAAACCATTACTCCAAAAGAAACATATAAAAGCTAGATTAATGTTTGCAAATACACATGAAAATACATACAGGAACAAAGATTTACATTTTTGGAGACATGTCCTGTGGTCTGACGAAACCAAATTGATTGTTTTGCCATAATGACAATCCTTACGTTTGGAGGAAAAAAGGAAAAGCTTGGAAGCCTAAGAACACCATCCCTACTGTGAAAACGGGGGGTGGGGGGCAAAATTTTTTGGGGGGGTTTTTTTGTGCAGAAGGGAAACGGGCCCTTTCAAAATAGATGGATCTAAGGAAAGTTTATTGGCAATACTGAAGAAACTTTTTTTCCCCTGAAAGGGGGGTTGCAACCCCCCAAACTGATTGGGAAAAAAGGTTTAAAGCTGAGTTTTTTGGGAGCAAGTGAACGATCTGCATGTGTCTTTTCTTTATAATGGTTTTTTTTTTAAGTGGGGGACAAAAGTTTGGGGATTTTAAGATTGGGGAGTATAGAGGGGACATATTGTACTAATTATTATAATTGTTTTCGTAAATTTTTTTGGTAACATTCCATGGTTAAAATTTGACAATGCGTCAGTGCCAACCTGTGCAATGTATCCCACCCTTGAGAACAGTTCGAGGGTCCATACTGCTGCGAAAGATTGTGCACGCCTTTGGCCGTTCCGGGATCAAATGAGAAAGTGGCAACACGAGACCATTGCCAAACTTGGAAGCGTTTGTTGCCCCCGGAGAAACTCACTTGCAGGTGTAGATGGGGGAGGGTGGGCAGAGGAGGTCAGGGGCCTGATGGCAGTAGTGGTAACAGATAGACAGAAGAGTAGAGGGAAGAGTGTCAGGGGGGGTAGTCCCTGATCTGGTACCCCCCCAATAAATTTGTAAGTTGGGCTAAGAGGGGGATTCAGCCCCGAAATGGCGCTGCTGCACAAGAACTACCCCGTTGGGCCTCCAGTAAGATGGGAAAGGAGTGTAGAGCAGGCTGAGATTTTTGCCAGTAGATGGAACTCCATTATTAAGGGGGAATAAAAAGGGCAATTGCACAAAGAGGGATCGTTCGAACGTTGTTGTTTACCTGGGGCCCGAGTTCGACATATCGCGGATCGGGTTGAAGTTTGCTGGGTGGGGCGGTGAGAATCCATGTCATGGTGCACTTTGGGCACCAATGACAAAATTAGAGGAGGGGGAGTGTCCTTAAAAAAATGATTTCAGTGACTTGGGCCCAAAAAGCTCAAGGCAAGGACCTCCAAGGGTAATATTTCAGAAATATTACCTGTTCCATCGCCACACCCAAAAAAGCTGGAGATTGAGAGGTGAAAAAAGTGGGTCAAAAAGGTGTAGGAAAGAGGGAAATTTGGGTTTTTGGAGAATGGGCTGACTTTGCTTGGGACAGCTCTATGCTAGGGAGGGCCGCACCTAAATTGGGATGGTGCACTGTATTGGGGGGGCAGAAAGGCCTTGAAGTTGGAGGAATATTAAATAGGGAATGGAGGGGGGGGGGGAAATACACATATTAGCGTGCAAGTAGTGAAGTAGAGAGCGGGGGAAATTGAAATAAAACGGGGGGGAGTGGG
The DNA here is from genome assembly GCA_025379985.1 of Phyllomedusa bahiana. Classification (NCBI taxonomy): domain Eukaryota; kingdom Metazoa; phylum Chordata; class Amphibia; order Anura; family Hylidae; genus Phyllomedusa; species Phyllomedusa bahiana. The sequence continues at coordinate 43,435 of JAODAL010025087.1, forward strand.
GGGGGGGGTTTTGGGAAAAGTTTAAAAAAATCGGGAGAAAGGTTTGAAAAATCTCTAAATTGCATGCTGTAAGTGGCCGAATTTCCAAAAATTCGGTTTTTGGTCATTCGCCGAATTTTCCCACAAAATTCGTTTCGGTTCGCGAATTACTTCGGCACGGGAATCACGTTAAAAACTGCTTATTTCCGGCTGCCCAGAGCCTGCTACAGGGTGCTGTAGAACAGTGTGTGCATGCTTAAATTATGCTGAGGGAGCTTGGGTTTGGTCTTCATACACTTGTTGTAGTTTTAGTATGACTCGCAATGACTGCCGCCGCTTTCTTAGAAATCGCTTCACTATAAAATTCCATGGGCACTATAAGAGGCAAAAATCTGACCAAAAAACTCAAGCGGGAATGTAGCACTGATAAAGTCATGCTAGCGAAAGCTGGAAAAAAAACAAGTGAGAGCTCATGGTGGCAACATTAGTGATAGAGTGTTGGAGGTGACGGCGGCAGCCACGCTAGCATGAGGTCAGGCTAGGGGACCACAATGAACATATTGGAGGCGGGAAAAAAAAAACCCGTATTAGGCCAAAGCGGTGGCCAATCACACAGTGTGGAGGTCACAGGCGGGGGCAGCAGTATGAGGTCAGGCAGTGGCACAATGGACATATGGAGATGGCAGCAAACAACAGATTAGGCCACAGTGTGTGGCACAATCAACACAGTGTGGAGGTCCACGGCCGGCAGCAGTATGAGGTCAGGCAGTGCACAAATGGACATTTGGAGCGCGGCAAAACAGTATTAGGCCCAGAGTGGCACAATCACACAGTGTGGAGAGGGTCACGGCGGCAGCGTCTGAGGTCTGGCAGTGGCACAATGACATTATGGAGGCGGAAAAAAAACAGTATTCACAGCAAATGCTGCTCCCCCTGGCACGAATCACACTTCAGTTGGAGGTCTCGGCGGCAGCAGTATGAGGTCAGGCTGTGGCCAATGCATTTGGAGGCGGAAAAATAAACAGTATTAAGCCACAGAGTGGCCACCAATCACACGTGTGGAGGTCACGGCGGCGGCCAGCAGTATGAGGTCAAGGCAGTGGCACAACTGACATTTATGGTGGCGGGCCAAAACGTAGTAGCCACAGAGTGGCACAATCACTCAGTGGAGGTCACGCGGCAGCAGTATATGAGGTCAGGCCAGTGGAACATGACAAATTCTGGAGTGGCAAAAAAGTGAGTAGGACAAATGAGTGGTACAATGACACAGTGTGGACGGGCACGGCCAGGAGCAACAAGCAGCAGCATAAGGTCAGACAGTGGAACACAATTGACACAGTTGGAGGGCACGGCAGCAGCCACGGCAGCAGCATGAGGTCAGACAGTGGCACAATGACAAATACTGGAATCGGTGGCCAAAAAACAGGGAGTAGGGGCCACACAGTGTGTGAGGGCAAGGCAGCAGACCTCGGGCAGCCAAGCATGAGGTCAGACAGTGGCAACAATGTCACAGTGTGGAGTGCACGACAGGAGTCCACAGCAGAGCATGAGGTCAGGAGAGTGGCACAAAGACATTTGCAGGTGGCACAAAATAGTATTAGGCCACAGAGCGGACACATTGACTGAGAGCGGACGGTCACAGGCGGCGGGGCAGAAGCATGAGGGTAAGGCAGTGGCACAATTTGTCAGAGGAGTGGTGGCGTGACAGGAGCAACAGCATGAGGTTCAGAGCAGTGGCCACAATGGACATTCTGCAAGGTGGCAAAATAGTATTAGGACACAGAGCGGCACAATGTCTGTGAGCGGAGGTCACGGCGGACGCAGCGTGAGGTCCGGCAGTGGGACGTTGACTGAGAGTGGAGGTGAAGACAGGAGCTTCAGCTGAGGTCAGAGAGTGGCCACAATGACATTCTGGTGTGGCAAAACAGTACAGGCAGTCAGAGTGGCACAATGTCACAGTGTGGTATGATCACAGGCAACAGCACGAGCAGCAGCAGCATGAGCACATAGAGTGGCACAATGGGACATAGTGTTGAGGTGGGTGGCAATACCAGTCCCTGGGTAAAGAGGTGGTAGGCTGATGGAGTAACTATCAGAGATGTGTGGCATCAGGCGGGTGGCGGCATCAGAATTGTGGCTTGAGGCAGGTAGTTTGAACCCAGGACTGACGCTAAGGCATTGGTGTGATGGATATCCTGGCCCGATTCCAGCCTGATTCATCTTGGCAAAGGTTCAGTCGTTCACATTTCCCGTGGGACCAAGCGGGTTCGCCTTGCGGGTAACGATGGCCCCCGCTCGACACTGAAACACCCGCTCTGATGCCCACACTACATGGCCGGGGCAGGACTTAGCTTCTCACTGCAAACTCGGCAAGTTGCGGCCACACATCCCGTTTGGCTGCCCAGTAGTCCAGCGGATCTTCAACTGGGGTTGGCAGAGTGCTGTCCAAGTAGGCCACAACCTGTTGGTTCAGGGAATGCTACATGTTCTGCTTGCTGCTGCTGCTGCTGGTGACTCTGCCCTCTCAATAGGCGGGTGAAGGAAGCTGCCTCATTAGTTCCAGAACTTAGGTTTCTGATGATGGAGCTGGTAATGCTCCTACCCCCCCACCTTCCCCCAGGCAAGCCGCGGCAGTAGTAAGTGAGCGCTGAGGAAACCCCCCCGGTCAGGACCTGTCAGAGGAGGACGATGCCGCACATAGCACGCTTGGGCCAACTGATTACGGGGATTACCCCCTATAGTATTTGAGTTTGTCTTCCGCTCTCAATAGTCTGGGAAAAAGGCTCCCATTTTGGACCGGTAGCGAGGGTCCAATGGGTGGTGAGCCGAAGTCATCCCTCTGCCGGATGCTGACTATTCGGCTGTCACTAGCCAGCAAATAAGCATGCTGCGGGGAAATCTGCACAGTGACTCCGAGGGGGCTCCCTGCCTCCATTTCCAACTGTATACGCACGGTGCTGGGAGTCATCTGCCTGTCTTCCTCATCCCTCCATCCAACTCCTCCAGCTGCTCCTGCTCCTCCTCTTCTTGTCACCTGGGTTAGAAAAATCCACTCATTTACACCAAGACAATGCTTCTATCAATGTCCTCTCCTTCCTCCTCCTCCTCCATTTCAGTCCCCACCGGACTAATGTTGGCAACGAGATGTAGTCGCCCAATATCCTGTCCCTGCCCAGACAGATTTTTCAGCATCTGTTCCAGGACATGAGCAGTGGGATGGAATGCGTTTATTCATCCGTAGTCCTGGCGACTGACAAATAAACGTTGGCCTCCTCGAATGGCATCAACAAACGGCAGTGTCACGCATGAGCTGCTCACTGGCTGACACAATAAAAGTTACACAAGGGGAGTACTTCTGTCTGCTGGATCATCAAAATAATCGTTTATGAGCACTTTCTCTGCTTCATACGCAGTCGGCGTCCAACATGTGCCAGGCTGGAATTTCCAGCGGGGTGGAAAACATCGCATATCAGAGGTGTTGGGAGAGGCCGTTCTGCCGCTTGCAACTCGAGGGAGGGTTGTTCCTGGCTTATCCTTGTACGAATGGAGAAAGTGCAATGCACAGTTTCTGGCCATTTCAGAATGTTATTCTGAACGATCAGGTTGGGAAGACCGTCAGGAACCTTTTTACAACCAAGATTGAACACGTGCGCCATGCAGGGCGATGGTACCATCCCTCCTCGGTGCAGTCGCGGGTGACTCCATGTTCCTCCATTGTCGTCACATGGTTTCCGATTGCATTTGGGCGCGGAGGAAGAAGCCACACATCGATTTCATTGCTGCTGTCGCGGAGCTGTTTCCTCCCCTGTGTGGACTTTCGTTCGCCGAGGAATCTAGGTGTAGAAACTGCGTGACACGCTGTGCCCTACACATGTGGATGATGGTGCAGTACTTGTGGAGGCTGAGATGGTGGTGGTGGTGCGAGGAGGAGGAGGCGGACATTGGCGCAGGAGCAGCATTTGACAAAAAAGTTGGAGGAGAAAGCGGCGTCTCCTGTCCATAGTTGTTGGTGTGCATGCGGCAGAAAGCCCATTCACCCAGTGGGCAGTAATGGAAATGTACTGGCCCTGACCGTAGTTACAGCTCCAGAAGTCGCGCTGCCGTGTAACTTGTGAACAACCGATAAGCTCAAGGATGACCCACTTTCTAGTTCTACGATATTTATGAAGTGTGGTAACTGCCTTTTTGAAAAGAAATTACGGCTGTGGAACTCTCCATCTCGGCTCGGCACAAGCCATTAGTTCTCTGAAGGTGCCAGAGTCACCAATTTGGAAAGGGAGGGACTGCAGTACCAACAACTCCCTGGACAGGAGCACGGTCAGCTGCTCTGCACCTTAGGATGGTTGGACGCATACTGTTGTCTCTTTACATCGCCTATCTGAACGTATGCTGGCGCCATGGTAGCGAGGCGCAGGAGATTGGACCGGGAGGAGGATGTCAAAAGAGAAACAGGCTGCCTTCTGCAGACGGGTGGTGGAGCCCTGACTGGATGAAATGGCATGCGTGCACTGGCCGCTGCGCTGCTGCAGCGGCAGGATGGGACCACTCATCTGAGCCAACGTTTCCTCCCAGGCCACCGGATGGTGACGCTGCATGTGTTGACGCAGGGCCAGTTGTTGCAACGTTAGCTCCCTGGCCCCACGCTTCACTTTCTGCCACAGATTCTACATATACCATATTCGGCTCCGGTACGCGGCGGTGTCTTAGCAAAGAATGCCACAACCGCCGAGTAGCTGATTTTACCGCCACGCTCCGCACTGAGTGATAATGCCGCCGCTGTCTCGCCTGAGCCCTGTGCGCTACTGTCTCTGACCTGCGAAGGGGTTTTCTACCCGTGGCGCCTTGGCTCTCCGACCTCACACTGCTGCTACCCTGCTGACTCACGGCCACACAACCCACTTGCTGGCTGCGCGCTGCTGACCCCGGCAAGCTGACGGCCCTCTCTCCTGACGTGATGTAGCCCTTGCTTCACCAGGGACTCCCAAGTGCGGTCGGCTACATACATCATCTATTTGTGTTTCATCGTCACTTACTGTCCTCATCCCGGTCTATGTAAGAAGAGTGCTGACCTCTCACCACATGACCTCCCATGCACTCCTCCACATCTTATACTTTGCAGGCCTACTGCATAGAAACGCTGGGGGTACCTGATGGCCCCCATAGTTCGTGTCGCTGCACACGATAGTGCTTGACTGCCTCCTCTAATTGTTCATCCTCGCTATATAGTGGCGCATGAGCTCCTCTGACAAGGAGAACCTCGGCAGCGTTACTCGGATTAGTTACGCATACGCTGGATGAGGTACTGGGCATGGGGACAGAGGCGGGCTGAGGACAGGTGAGGGCGCGGACCCGCTCCGGGGCCAGTTCATCGCACGATTGACTATAGTGTTGTGTCTGAGGTTTCCCCACCGGACTTCTTTGGCTTGGGTTGTCAGATGTCATCTGGGAGGGAAGAGGATGGACCTAGTCAACCAATCAAGAACCCTTGGGGTGCTGGAACAACACACGGCCAGCTAGATGAAGCGGCTAGTTGTGGACGCCTTCACCGAGTGAACCCTGCTGTCGACGTCCCCTTGCTGTGCTGCATCGATCCGTGGGGCCCGTTTCAGTAATGGTTGTGCCTCAGATGCACTGCGCAGTTGAGAGCCTGCCACCTCTCTGTCTGACATACTGTGTTTGTTCTAAAATGTACAGACACTGTTTGATGAAGCTATTGTGTTTAAATGATGGAATAATAATCAAGTACACCCTGTTTTTCTTGAACAATGAACCCAGTATGAACAAGTTGGGTAACCCTTGGATATAAAATCTAGCGCTCCACAATATGGCCAGTGAAGAAAATTTACTTGTATGTGTCGTTTACAAGCACTGTGTGTTTTACTGTAATTGTAAATAGGTCACAAACAGCTTAATTAACCTTCGGCTGTGGATATTTATTGCTCAAAGAAAAATGGGTTTATATATGTTGTGAGGATTGAAAAAGACGGTTATTTTTAGTCAGCACAGCGCAGCATAAACAAGGCTTAGAGAGTAGAGTTAAGACCCCTGGATGGTAATATTGCGATACGTAGAATTGAAGCCGCACACAAACTAGTAGCGGTGTTACTAGTGGAGTGTTTTCTACGCCACACAACAGAGGATACATGATGTATTTAGCACTTTGCGTTGTGAATTATGGCTACCAATAAGAAAATATAATATATATTTGGCGTGTACAAGACGGTTTAATTTTGTCGCACACCAGCAAAACAACGCTTAATTTAAACCCCTGGATGTAAATTGCGCCAAAAGAATTGAGCCGAACAAAATAGTAGCTTTGTAGGTGTTACTAATTGGTGTTTCTACGCACTCCAACAAGAGTACAGTTGTAAATAGCCTTTCGCGGCTTGTGAATTAGGATAACCAAAAAAATATATATATATTTGGGCGCTGCAATAAAGTACGGTTTATTTTTGTCAGCCACACCAGCAAACTAACAACCGCTTAATTAACCCCTGATGTAAAATTGTCGCCAAAGATGAGCCGCACATAAATTGTAGCCGTGCTTACAATTGCGTCGTCTTTCTACACCACAACAAAAGATAAATGTTGTAATTAGTCCCTTTGCTTGTGAATATAGGCTACCGCAAAAAAAATATTATTATACTTTGGCGTTGGAAAAGCCGGCTTTATTTTTGTCGAGACAACAGCAAAAACAAAGCTTAATTACACCCCCTGGATGTAAAATATGCGCCAAAGAATTGAGCCGCGCACGCAAACTAGTAGCGTGTTACAATTGCAAAGGTTTCTACGACACACAACAAGAGAGTTTCGATTGTAAGATATTAGCCTTTGCTTGCTGAATTAGGCTACCACAATAAAAATATATATATATTTTGGCGTTGAAAAAGAGGTTTATTTTTGTCCGCACACCAGCTCTCAAAACAACGCTTAATTAACCCCTGGAATGTAAATTGCGCCAAGAATTGAGCCGCACAAACTCAGTAGAGTGTTGACAATTGCGTGTTCTTCTACAGCCAACAACAAACATAGAGATTGGGTGGCTGTTCCCTAGGTTGCTAATTAGCCGCTTTTTGCTTGTGAATTAGGCTACCAAAAAATATATATATATATGGCGTGAAAACGGACGGTTTTATTTTTGTCAGAACCAACCAGCAAAACTCTACGCTTAACTATATAACCCTGGATGTAAATTGCGCCAATACGAATTTGAGCCGCACAAACTAGTAGCGTTTTACAATTGCGTGTTTTCTACACCACACAGTTCAAAGAGATACAGTTGTAATTTGCCTTTGCTTGTGAATTAGGCTACCAAAAAATAATATATATTATTTGGCGCTTGAAAAAGAGGTTTATTTTTGTCAGCAACAGCAAACCAAAGCTTAAAATTAAGCCCATGGATGTTAAATTGACGCCAAAGAATTGAGCGCACAAACTAGTAGCGTGTTACAATTGCGTGTTTTCTACGCCACAACTACAAGAGATACAGTTGGTAATTAGCCTTTGCTTGTGAATTAGGACTAACCAAAAAAAAATATATATATTTGGCGTTGAGAAAAAGACGGTTTATTTTTGTCAGACCACACAGCAAAACAACGCTTAATTAACCCCGGTGTAAATTGCGCAATAGATTTCAGCAGACCCAAATGAAGTGGTATTTGTATTTTATAAAACGCTGTTTCTTTAAATGAATACAACAGAACTGGCTTAGATCCCACTTGGATATTGAAATGTATATGCAGCTGCAGCCAAATGGGTCGCCCACACTGGATCTTCAGATCCACATACCCTCAAAAAATCAGAAATAGAACATTCAGAGAAACAAAGTCTCTGAGACAAGCCTGAGACACCCCACCAGAAATCGCTGAATAAAAATCAGTTATTCTGAAAGCGCTATCACCCGCAGCTGCACCTTCCATATCAGTACAGTGAGAGGAGTGTGAGCTCCCAGCGGCGCGCTCGGTATTTATATAGTGCGGTGACGTCACAGTAATCCCCGACGGTCTCTGATTGGCTTCATCTCTGCACAGTCATTGCAGGCTAGTGCCTTTCTTTTCTCCCAGAATGCTTTGGCCCATGTAGCGCATGTGCTCGCAGCCATTTTATCAATCAAAGCACACTTCGTTCACCCGAAGGACCCCAAAGCTTTTCGACTTCGGTCCGAACCGAAGTTTTCCTGAATATTCTTAAACGAATTCCACTTCGTTAGAATCAATTCGCCCATCTCTAATGCTGACCATTGCCAGGAGCCTGACCAACAAAATAAATGAACCAGAATTACTAATTGCTGAAGAAAAATATGACATAGTGGGGACAACGGAGACATTGTGGACGAGAGTACGGGACTGGGCGGTTAAAACTTACAGAGTTACAGTCTATTAGGAAGCGATCGTAGGACGGAAATGGGGGGAAGGTGTCTGTCTCTATGTAAAATTCCTGGACTGAAGCAACACTGCCCAGGAAGTATAGGTACAGGTATTGAAATGGTGGAATTCATTAGGGTAAATACTACATGGGGCGTAACAATAACATTCTAATACTTATAGGGGTCTGTATAGGCCCCCAAATATAACAGAACCCATAGAAGATGTCTCCTCAGAGCAAATAGATGAGGCAGCTAATCAGAATGGGTGTTATTATGGGCGACCTTTAACTACCCAGAAATAAATGTGAATATGAAACCCTGTAGCTCTCATAAAGGAAACAGATTTTTGCTCAATAAACTAATGTAATTACCTTTGCAAATGGTGCAGGAACAGACTTGAGGACAGGCCATTTCTAGATTTAATATTCACTAATCAGACCTGACAGAGTAATAAGGGTCTTGGTTGAGTTTGTCACCTAGGAAAATTGTGACCATACTATAATAAATTTCCTTTTACTCCTTCAATAGAGTTTTTTTCAAGGATCCACAAAAACACTGAATTTTAGGAAGGCTAATTTATTCTGCTCTTGCGAAGCTCCTAAACAGCATATTGACTGGACATGTGTTTTAAAAATGCAGAACAGGAATACTAAATGGATTATTTTTAAAACATTTTAGGCATCCCACTGTGAGAGGTACAATACTTATGGTAATAACAATAATTAGAAAACAGGAAAACATCAATGTGGGATCAACAGGGATGTTAAAAGAGGCAGAATAATAACAAAAAGAAAGCGTTTCAATACTAAAGCAGGCAGGGTAGTGAGAGGCGTTAAGAAGCTATAGGGAAAAAACAAATAAAGTGTGTAATTAATGATAAAGGCAGCAAAGCTGGAGACTCGAAAGATTATTGCCAGAGAAAGTAAAACTAACCCCAAAATATTTTTTAAACTATTATGTAAATAGTAAAAGAAAAAGAAAAATGTTAGCCATTTGAAAGTTACTGGAGGAGAGGACTGTAGAGGGCAATGAGAAAAAAGTAACTATTAATCAATTTTTTCTCCACCATATTATCGGGGAGAATGACCTTTTGTTGATGAGAAGAGGGATGAGGTAAACTCAACTAAATGTTTCTTGTCTAACCCAGGAGAAGTGCAGCACTGTTTTAAAAAGATTAAAATAGAAAAAACCCCAGGTCCTGTTTGGTTTTACCCCCGCTTTGTCCTAAGGGATTAAGTAAATGTCATAGTTTGGCTCCTTTTTAAAATTTATGGATTGCCCTAATAATGTGGAAAGCCCCAAAGGAATTGGGCCTAGCAAATTTTGGTGCCAAAATTAAAAAAGGGGTAAAAAAGTGATCCTAGAAATTTAAGGCCGGAAAGCTTAACCTCTGTTGTCGTAAAATGTTTTAAAGGGTTTTTTCCTCAGGGGAATGAAATCCGGAGTATCCACTGAAAAATAAATGTAAAACCCCTTTTCCCAGTTTGGTTTTATGAAGATGGGTCTTGCCCAAACTAATCTCACCCAGTTTCTATGGGGGGTTAGTTCTAGATTTGATGGGGGTTTAAGCGTTGGATGTAATATATTAGATTTCTCTAAAGCTTTCCCGATACAGCCCCACCTAAAAGGTTGGTAAAAAATGAGAAATCCCGGGGGAAACCGGGGGGAAAATGTGTGCAATTTGGGTAAAAAAACGGGCTAAAGTGAAGAAAAAAAAAAGGGTGGTAATTTTGGGAATACTCAGGACGGACCCCCTGTTACTAGGGGGGTACCACAGGGCCCCCAAAATTGGCCCTTCCTCTTTAATTTTTTTCATTAAGGGATCTTACACATCATTGCACAGTAAAAAACGTTTTTGGGCAGCGATACAAAGCCTGTAAATTTAATAAACACAATAGGGATAATGTTTATTTAAAAGGGGACCCTGGGTAATTTTGGGGGCCTGGGCGAGAAATGGCAGATACGTTTAACCCCGAAAAATGCAAGGTTATGCACATGGGGGGGAAAACCCAAAGTCCATGACTACATGTTAAATGGAAAAACACTAAATAAAAGTGAGATGGAAAAGGATTTGGGGAATCCGGGTGGCCCAGTAAATTTAAAATTGAAACAGCCAGTGCCAGGCACTGCTAAGGAAATTTTTTAAGAATCAGGGGTTTTTGGTTTTAAAAAGGGGCAAAAAATGCAATGATGAGAACTTTATTTTTCCCCTTTTATACAAGTCACGGGTTTTTTAGACCACCGGGGAAATTTTTTTGTGAAACAGTTTTTGGGGCCTGTGCACAGGAAAGCCCAAGTAAAGCTTAAAACGGGAACAAAGGCAGGCAACACAAATTTAAAAAAAAGGACTAGTTGGGACTACAATACCCAAAAGGGTTAGAAAGATTAGGGTTATTTAGTTTAGGGGGAAAAAACGGGTTCGGGGGGGGCATAAAAAATAAATTTAAATACATCAAAGGTCAATATAGAGATCTCTCCCAAAAATTATTTTACCCCCCGGGCTGAAATTTTAAACCCAAAGGGGATCCTCTACATCTTGAGGAAAAAAATTTTTTTACATAAAAATAGAAAAGGGTTCTTTTTCTGTTTTGACATGAGGCCCGGGAACACTCCCGCCAGAGGGAAAATTGCCCCTGGGAATTCTAAACAGAGGTTTAAAAGGGTTTTGGGGGCATTTCTGGGGGTGTAATAAAAATAAAAAAAGTTATAGTGTCCCCAGGAAACTGGAGAAGGGTTTGTTGATCCAGGGGTTTTTTTGATTGCCAGATTTGGAAGGGCGTTAAAGGGGGTTTATCGCTTCCTTCGTTCGCTTTCCCCCCTTTTTTGAGATCTTTCTAAAACTCATTTCCTGGAATGCAGGAGTTTCCTTTCCCCCCCCATCTGGGTGTTTCTTTTTTTGCTTTGGGGAATAAATCATCCCCCCCCCCCCTTTCCCCTTTTTGTTCCCTTCATGAAAATCAAATGTTTGTTTAACATCAAGGGATGTTACAGCACAGCCTGGCCTTCCACCTCCCCTTTTCTTTTTGCAAACAATCCAACTCACCGGGGTCGTGTCTCACTAGTCACAATCAAACAAATTTTAAAATGACGAAGAACTGCCCGCATACCAATATAAATAACACGGGTGCTCTGGAGAAGACCCCTCACTCTCTGGTCCCTGACCGCTCCGTGCAAAATCTCCCTGAGGACAGGGGGCGGAGAGGAATGTATCCCTCACTCTCTGATCCCTGACCGCTCACTGCAAAGTCTCCCTGACAGTGGAGGAATGAGATCACATCTCAAGCACATTCCGTGCTACTGAGCATGCCTGGAATGTGCTCACTACAGACAGGCATTCCGGCCAGACAGAGGCAGCGGGGAATGTATGTGATGACATATTAAAGTCATTCCGGCTACTGCGCATGCCTGGAACGTCTTTAATACAGAAAAAAAAAGCAGGAGACGAAAGAGTCGGCAGTCCTCAGGGAGCATGCGCAGTATGCGCGCATCGCGATTTAGACCCAGGGGCCGCACAGAATGCTAATTGAAAGAGCCGCACCCAATGAACAGAGAGGGTAGGATTAGACCCAGACAAGGCAAGTTTGTTTTACAGAAACAGAGAATAAGGGAGACAGAGAAAACGAGACAGCTTTGCAAATGACATCCAATTGCAAAGTTGTTTGTTTCACTGTCCCCTTATTCTGAAAGCCATTTATTGAAACGATAACACCCCTTTAATTAATTTTTCCCTAAAATGAGGACAATTGGCTTCTACCTCATTGGGGTTTTTTGCGGCTTTCCTGCATGCTGGTGTGAATAGGTGTTAAAGTTGGTGTGCAGTTTTTCATCTTGCTCTAGCAATTAGCTGCACATGTGATCTTTTTCCCAGTCAGCATAAATGGCAAAGTTGCTAGCTACTGGGTTCATGTTTGTTCAGCCAGTGAGCTGTTAACAAGCCCCAAAGAATTGGGTGTTGTTGTGAGTAAGTAATGTCCCATTTTCTGTATGTTTTTTCTCCTGGAAGGTTAGAAGAAAGTAACAAAAACCACCAGAACACAGGGGTTAATACCTGTAAGCAATGCTAGTAACAATGCTACCAGTAATGCTCACATTCAGAATCTGATTTAGCTTTCGGTGTGTTCAAAAGGGGGCGTGTATGATTAGTTTGAACTGCATATCATGTGGCCCAGCAGGCTTTACATCACCATGGCTTTTTTACTTTTTTGCTTACTTTCTATGCCAGAACTGTGGCGTGTTTCAGGCAAAGATTTTGGTGCAGTGTGTCAAATCGCAACCATGTCCACTTTCAATGCTATACCCACTTTTTGCTTAACCAAGCCCTGTTTCAGCAGTGTGCAGAAATTGTCTTAAGCCCATAATAAATGTTTTTATGACATGCTGTGCTGAAAATACACCACTTCATAGCACATTTTAAAAATTTTCCGATGCAACCACAATGGTAAATGAGGGCCTCTGTGTGTGTAATGTTTGCCTGCCATTTTCCCAAATAGGTTGGCTAACAATAGGTCCGTTACTTAACTACCACATGCCCATAGGGGTTAATAACACTACTTAAAAGGGGTTTTCTCACTACAAGGATTAACTTTAAACATTTAGGGAAAGGTAAATAAAGACTTTTACCAAACACAGTGCTGTTCTGATTTTGCTTGGTTGCAGAGATTGAGGAAATCTTAGCTTCTGCCTATGTACACAAGCTTCCCTAGGTTTCCGACTGCCTATGTTTGTTCTCATTGCTCTGTTTGCCATGTCCGACCATGGTGGCTTATTTCCTGCCGAGTCTCATCTCCAGTACAGGAGCTTGTTTATTTATGTTACTGACAAACTTTAACCCTTTAGAGCTCTGTAGCCTTGTGCACTACAGTTTACAAACTTCCTACACTCATATCCTTCTAGCATCATCTATGGATAGCAGAACTGATATGCCAATCAATGCTGTAGAACCACTCACAACCTAAATAGATAGCGTGAGTCTGAAGCTGCCTGTGGCTCTGTAAAACAGTATGGTAAGACAAACCCTTTAAGGGTAACTGTTCTATCAAATGCAAGAACACCATAAAAGCATTCCTAGCAATACTGATTGCATTGGTACCATTGATGGTTACACTTAGCTTGCAAACACACTGTTAGCAACATTATAAATGATGCTCAAACTCATATGGCCATCAGAGCATTGTGAGTGATGGTCTGTAGTGTTGAGCGAACAGTAAAAAGTTCTAGTTCGATTAGAAACTCGAACTTTTGTGAGTTTGGTTCGAAGTTCTATTGGAACTTTGAACACCAATAAAGTCTATGGGAGAAGATGTTCTGGTTATTTTTTATACCTATACAGGAGGAGAAGCTGGAATTACCACCCATAAAAGTAAACTGGATACGTGGAACAACTTAGTGAAGAAAATTTGGCTCTAAGAGTGACAGAAAAAAATTGAGAGGCTAAAATACTTCTTTCCTTTCAATGGCTAACTGAAAAGATGAGGACAGCTTGCAAGCAGGGGCGTAGCTTTAGGAGGTGCAATAGCAGCTGCTACGGGGTCCTGCATTCTGATGGGGGTCCACAAGCCCCTTTGACACATACGAGATTTGGAGACAGCGTGTTATACAATTACTGAACACCCAAAACTGCAAAAACTGAACTTTTGGACACTGAGTATGATTTAACAAATCCAAGCACTCTGTATAATATATATATCCATGTATATGAGAGTTAGGCGTTATGTGAGCCTGCAAATGTCACCAAATAACAGCTTCTGGGTGTAGGAAAGATGCAACCAGCAATATGAAACTCTCTAACTATTGCTGTCTATAGAGTGTAAAATGCTATCTAACAAACTAATTAATACAGCCATCAAGACATTCTCAGCAATGGCGTTGTTTTTTTGTTTTTTTTTGGGAACATAAATAGTTGATGAATCTTTTTTGGAATCAGAAAGCAAGAAAGAAAAATAAACTTAAAAAAAAATATTCTTTCTTATTTTTTTTTTATTTTATCGATTAAATCAAGGAAGAGTAAACTGATATTCTAGCATACCCAAACCTATTAGTGTTTAACGTTTCTTAATAAAGCATATTTTTAAATACAGTTTATTTTCTTCCCTACTTAAGCCTTTCTGCCAGAATCCATGTGTCTTTTAAAATGACCTTCCGTGGGGAGACCAAATCAGTAATGTTCAATGATCAATACAGAAGAAAGAATGAGGAACACTTAGTGGTGTATGTAAGGACAAAGCAAAATTATCCCTGTTTCTGAGGAAAGCATTTGCTGTAAAGAATTTCAATCAATTTAGACATTTAAATGGAACATCAGTGCATTAATGATAATAAGGATTTTTCAACTTCATGTCTTGTCTTTTGTAAATGACTAACTGAGCTACTTCCTTTTGTGACAAAGTTTACAAGCAGTTCATTTACTTGCAGCAAAAACAGGTATAACATTTAAATTGTTATATTTTATATTAAAATGTTAAACTACATGTAGTATAGTTCGGCTATCATGGTTAACCTCAGGGACATAACTAGAAAAACCTGGGTTCCATAGCAAGGTTTTGGAGCCCCCCCCCCTCCCCTTCCCCCTCTCCCTCTCCCCACCACCACCACAAACACAAGGCCATACTTACAGCTCAATGGTTGAGTAATAGATTAAACCCAGTAGGAGGCAATATAAGCCCCAGTGCTGTTTGGGAGAAATATACTAAGTGCGGATAACTAATGAACAGTAGCTCACACACCCATCCACTGGGAAGGCAACTGAACAATAAAAGACTGCACTTTGAATAAGTACCAGTTCATACCAGCATGCAAAAAAGCTACAATATCATACAAGGGGAGACTGCACAAATGCAAAAATACAGATAATACAACCACTCACACGCCTTCTATGTAAAATTGCACTATTCAGATTACATTGCTGCAAAAATCAATTAACAACATCACATTTGAAATATAACCTGATTTTATTGAGATACAAATGCTTAAATGGGATTTCTCTTTGGCTGAATAATACAATGTTGTGATAAGTTGTCCACTATGTGTCTGGTTACACAATACATAGACGGCGGGATTCTGCCAGGACAGGAGCTACTCATACAGTATGGACCCCAAGTCTATAACCTCCATATTTTCTTATAGGTCAAATGTTCAGAGGTTATATTTATGGGAGACATTGGTTGAGGCTACTCTACATCCTAGTGTCATGGTAGAAAGCATGGTGGGGACAGCACAAAGAAAATCGATCATATAATAAAAACATTCAGCATTTATTTAAAACCAAGATGAATAAAAATCATGGAAGCATATATGGAGAGACACAAAGAAGGAAAAAGCCCACTCACGCAGTGTCCTTAATCGTAGTCAATTTTCTTTGCGCTGTCTCCACCATGCTTTCTACCGTGACCTTTTGAATTGCTGCTGGAGAAAGGGAGGTGCGTTGGAAGTTCTGACTGCCCTGCAAAATAGGTGAGCTGACTCTATATATATAATTATAATATAAAATATATATATAAATAATATATAAAATAATATATATTTTTAAAAAGGAAAGGGCCCCAAAAC
>JAODAL010025088.1:0-59321 GCA_025379985.1 Phyllomedusa bahiana
TTAAAATTCCAGGGGTTTTTGAGAGAAGCGCTTGCGGAGACATTGGGAGGACTGCAATCCTCCAACAGTTATACACAGGAGCAGATGGGGTAGCACAAATAAAAAGTAGTAAAAGAGATATCAAAGAAGGGAAGCAGTGCCTTTTGACCTAGTAGCATTGCATGAAAGTCGAGAAATATATAGAATCCTGCCTGGTTATGTTAAGATTGATGATTTTTGTTCAGGCATACCCTGGATTGCGAATTGTACATTGTGTTTCCCTGTATGTTAAATCGGCAAGTAACGGATAGCGGGAAGCCCCTTTTGGCTATTTGGAAACACAGTACGGATAATTAAAGGAAAGTCAGACTTAATCTGTTGGTTATACGATTTATGGTTCTTTAATTTTTCCACAGTAATTGTGATTATAAGCATTATAATATATTGGAAAAATGTTGGTACTTACTATGTTAACTATGTTCTGGTGGTGGGGGAGGGAGGTGGACTCGATATGTGTGTGTGTGTGTTGATTATATGTATATATATATATATAATATATGACTTGATCTTAAGTGTGTTGTGTGTTATATATATTACACACAACACACTTAAGATCAAGTCCATATATATATATATATATATATAACTTCATAGTATTATCAATATTCCTTGCACTATTGGTTCTTAATACATATTTTTATTGTTTAGCACAAAAGCCTGAACCTGAGGAAGTCCACGCTCCTAAAAAGAAAAACTTTAAAGGTATGTTATTTGCCCAGGGAATGTTTTGGACATGTTCATGACATAGAATGCTGAATTTTTCTTATCGCAGTATCTTTCCTGTTATGTGCCTCAACACCCCCAACCGTTCCACATACATGTATGCTCAACCACGTATACATGTGTTCTCTGTAGGGGGAGGGAGATAAACTGTCGGCACAGGTGTGGCAGCAGCTTCTCTCCCTTAGGCCTTGTTCACACGGCTTATTCACGACGGATTTGTGAGCCGGATTGCGCTCGCAAATCCGGCGTGATAAGGGGCGGGGCCGGAGCGCGGCGGGGGCGCCGCTCCCCGGCCCCATAGACAGTCATTATCTACGGCGCGTACGCGCCGTAAATAATGTGCCTGTCACTTTCTCCCCCCGCGGCGGATTCGCCGAGTGGGGAGGAGCGACGGTATCCACTGTTCTCTATGAGAGCAGTGGATTACCGTAATTACTCCGACGGATTGGCGCCGTACTGCAGCGCAAATCCGGCGCGGAGTAAGGGCCCCAAACCCCCAGACAAAAAAGCCGGGTAACGGGCCTTAGGGGCCCAAAATAATAAAAATAATAAAAAGATGATCTTTATTTCTATAGCGCCAACTTTTTCCCGCAGCACTTTAAAAAATTCAAGGGTAAACAAAAGTCATTACACATTAAAAGAAATTTTAAAAATGAGACAAAAAGGTTTGTGGGGGGGCCCTGTTTGTGAGAGCTTACAACTATTAGGGGGGTATGGGTAAAAATACGGTAAGAAGTCCCAAGTTTACAATGGCCCCGGCCCATGTTTTTAAAAATTTAGGGGGTGGTTTACATGAAAATGGATGAACCGCCCCCCCAGACTGTACCCTATATACGATAAGGGGCCTGTGAGTGCCCAAGTGAGGGAGGACAGATGTGTGGATAGTTTTTTGGGGAAATTTTGGGTGGGCCGGGACCGAAAAATTGAATTTTCAGAGCCTTTTAAAAACTGTGAGGGTTGTGAATGTGCCTGATCGCCCGCGGTGCATACCCAGAAAAAGGGTTTCCCCGCACGTGTAAAAAATCTTGTAGGGGGGCCATGGGGGGTTTCAGATGATTGAGTGTAGTTGATATCATCAGCAGAGCGGAGAGCACGAATAGGGCGGTAGACAAAAAGGGGGAGAAAAAAGGGAGGGCCCGAGTGGAAAGCATTATGGGTGAGAGTGCTGAGTTTATACCGTTCCCTTTCTGGAAGGGCAACCCAGTGCAGTTTTCGACCAGGGAAAAAGGGTCCCTTAAAACGCGGCTGGGAGGAGACAAGCCTGGGTGCGCATTCAGGCAGAATTTGGGGAGGGGGGAGTTTGGGAGGAGGGAGACCCAAAAGCCAAAAGGGGTTGCAGTAAATCAAAAAAAGAGAAAGAATAAGACAGTAATGAGAGTTGAGTCTTTCCCAGTGAGAAATGGGGGGGAAATTTTTGGGGTTTTTCCCTTGGAGGGGCAGGTGAAAAGGAGCGGGCAAGGGGATTGGATAAATGGGAGAAGGTCAATCAGAATCAAATAAAAAACCCCCCGAAAAAGCGGGCCCGTTTTCCTAGGAAAATGGGGTACCAATTTCGAAACAGAAAAAGCAGGGGGGGGTTTTGGGTTTGTAGATTGGGCCCGGGAAAAACAAGGGAAATTCAGTCCCTTTGTGAGGGGTTTTGGTTTTAGATTTAGAAGGCCGAAAGTCAAGACAGCGGACAGACAGCCCCTGGGTTTTTGTGCAAGGCTGGAGGAAAGTCACGGGAGGAGGTTTTATAAATTTTGGGGTCATCCCATAGAATGGAACCCGGAAAACCAAATTTTATGATTTGGTTTTTTCCAATGGGGGCTGTTTTTAAAAATGAAAAGAGGAGAGACCCAGAAAATAACCCCTGAGGAACCCCAAAACAAGAAAGGGAAAAGGAGAGGGGGTCGAACCAGAAAAAGGAAAACGAAGGGCGGTCCAGAAAAGGTAGGGGGAGAACCAAAACGGGCGGTGTCCCCGGGGGCCAAAGGGGCTGAGCATGCTGGGAGAAGTGGTGATCCATTTTCAAATGCTGCAGAGCGATCCAAAAGAAGCCCAAAAATGAGTATTACCCCCAGATTTGCGTTAGGAGGACAAATTTGGGGTACTTTAACCCAAGGCAGTTTCCGTTGGGGTGTAGGGGGCGGAAACCTGATTGCAGCGGGTCAAGAAGGGGAGTTAGCAGAGAGAAAAGTGGGGTTAGGCGAGAGTATAAAACCAACGTTCCCGGGAGTTTAGAGATGAAGGGGGGTTAAAGGGGCTTTGGGCGGAAATTATCAAACCAGGAGGGTCCAGAGAGGGCTTTTTTTGTAAAGGGGTTTTTGATGGCGTGTTTGAAAGGGAAAATGGAAAAAATTCCCCGTGGGGGAGAGAGGTTACAGATAGCAGTAAGGTGGGGAGAGGACAGCTGGAGAAATAGCCCGGACCCAGGGGGGGTTTGGAAAGGGGCCAGTATAAACAGGGGGTGGGACGAGCGACGGAGAAGCCTGGGCACTTCTTTCTCTGTTTTCCCCGGGGGAAAAGGGGTGCAGTAGATTAGAGGACGTGTTTGGGGGGGGGGACAGGATGGGGAAAATTTTTTGGGGATTGGGGGATGTGATGTTTTTGCCCGGGTATTTTTTAATTTTGTCCCTTTTAAGTGAGTGGCCCGGTCTTCAGGGCCCGAGGTCAGTGAACCCGGGGCCTGAAACTTTAGGCCCTTTGGCTATGGTTAAAAAAACGGGTTAATTGCGGGACGGAAATTAAAAACCCGCCAAAATTTCGCCGTTGGGGCGGGGGGGGAAACGGGGGGGGGGGAAAAAGGGGGCCGGCACTTCCCCTGGGCCCCCCGAAATTTTAAATCTAGGCGCGATACGCCGCTAGAAAAATTTACATGTCAATTATCTCCCCGCCCCGGCGGCTTGGCCCGGGGGGGGGGGGGGGGAAAGACTTTTCCTTTGTTTCTATGAGAAATGTGAATTACCGTAAGGGAAAGGGCCCTTTTCCGGGCCCGTAATTGGCGCACCCCTTCCCCCGGCCCCGGAAATTAAAAAGGGCCCAAATAAAGGCCCCTTTTAAGCCGTTGAACATTTCCTTTTAGGAGGGGGGTGGAAGGTGTCAAAGAGGGTTTTTGGGGTTTTGTTGTGTGGGTTGGAGATGAGGGGGGGAAATATTTTTTTTTGGCGCAGTGAAGGGCAGTGTGTAAGTCTAGCATAAAATTTGTAGTGGGAGAAAGTCTGCGGATTTTTGACTTTCCCCACACCGCCACCCCACCCCGGGGAACACGCGGGAGAAAAACAGTTGAGGTGGGGCCAAGCGGGGCTCTATTTGGGGTGGTAGGGTGTGTGAGGGTGCCAAAACATGCCGGGTGGTTGTGAGAGTTTCATTGTAACTTTTGACATGGTCTGACGGGAAAGGGGGAGCAATAGGGGCAGTGAGGACTGATGGTTCTGGGTTCCTGAGATTATGGAGGGGAAATTTCTGAATGGATGAGGGGCGGGTTTGTCCGGGGAAAAGGGCTGAAAATTAGGATAATAAAGGAGATAAGTTTGTGGTCAGAAGAGCAAAAGGGAATTAGTGAAGTTAAAATTGAGGAAAGATGACAAAGAAACCAGATCCGAAGTTCCCATCCTTGGGGGTTGGGGGAGTCAGTAAACTGCGAGGGGCCAAGAGGGAGGTTAATGAAAAAAACGTAGGCGAAGAGACGGGGGTCATAAAAGGGGAGTTAAACACCCAGATGAAGGGGGCCCTTTCAGAAGAGAGGAAGTGTGGGACCAGGGGAAAAAAGATCAAAAAACGGGGGGAGGGAAAAAATGCATTTTGATGGAAAAGCTAAAAGAGTCTGAGGGGGGGACCCAAAGGGGGGGAAAGGGAGGAGGGTTCAGGGGGAAAGGAACTGGAAAGTCAGTGTGGAGAGAGAAGTTCCAACTCCTCCCCCGGGCCTTTCCCCCATCTGGGGGGGTGGGTGAAGGAGCCCAAATAGGGGGAAGGGGCAAGGGAAGCGGTTCAGATTGCGGAGCCCATCTTTTTTACAACCTTCATCTTTTGGAAAATCTTCCCCACCCCCTACCTATTCGTAGTTGGCCAGTTCCAATAAATTCAGTGGGTTTGATCAACATAGGAAAAACTTCAGTCAGGCAATCATTCCATTATTCTTCCCTATATGGTGTTATAAGGATTTTTAACTCTTTACTGTTGTCACTTTTCCTCATGGCGGCTCTGGAAGGTGAATTATTTGGAGGGTGGTAACACTGGGCACAGGAGAAGCATCTCCCAGGGTAAAAAGAATTTATTCTCCACCATCAAACAAGATGCATGTAATTTATGTATGTAGAGTAGTGAGTAAAGTCCTCACCTCCTCCCTCTCCCTGCAGAGGTCACAGAGCAGGCCTGGAAATCTCTTCCATAAGTCACTGAATCTTCTGCTCACAGCTTCCTATGGTCCATGTGATTGCTATACAACAGATCTATGAATGCTGTTAAAAACTACCATAGTCCTGTTCAGAATATGTATCTGTGTCTGGTCGTAAAGTGTTAGGTTATGTTCACACGGCTTAATTGCGGGGAGTACAGTGTGCCGATCAGCGTGACTCCCGAGGTGCGGGGAGGCCGGCATGACATGTCAATTATCTCCTCGCTCATACAATACGATTGTATTGCATGAGCGGGGAGAGGAGGCGTCATCCATAGTTCTCTATATGAACTGTGGATTACCGTAATGACTGGGGTGCATTTCACTCGTATTAGAGCACAGTACGCTCCAAATACATGGTGAAATGTGCCCCAAAATAAGCAGTGTGAACTTACCCTTAGGGACCGATCACATGACGTGTTTGGATCCAATTTTGGATCCGTGTTGGATCTGAAAATGACATCCAAAAACACTGCAGCGATCTGATGCAACTGCATGTTTGAATACGTGTTGGCTGCAGCAGGATCGCACCCTATAGTTTATTATAGGGCTCCTGCTGCGTCTTTCGGGGCAAGGATTAACATGACAATTCTTGGAACAGATCAGAAAGATGCAATGAGACACGCATCACTCATGTGAGCGCTGATGTGTTTCTAGTTAAAAGCAATGTAAAATCACATTGCTATATGTTAGCTACGTGTTTGTGTGAACATAAGTGTTTGGTTCTGTCTGTCGGACCCCAGACTCGACATACCCTTAAATTCTCTTCTGAAAGGTTCTGGGAGACAGTCATACAAACTCTGAATCTTAAGTTTCGGTGTCATTTAACTTTAGAGCCAACACAGCTCCTGTTCCATAATTTACCACAACGTTTTAGGAATCACCCAATTCTGCACATATTTTTATTAGCGGCTAAAAGAAGCCTCCTGGCCAAATGGTTGGAACCAACGGTCCCTACATTGCAGGAAGTGATCCAGGTGGTAAAACATCATCTCGAAATGGACAGAATCGACATCATCAGGACTAAGGAAACCCAATGCTCTAAATTTTAGAAATGGCAGGAGTTCATAGGTAACTTTTACACCCCCCAGGAGATCAAGGAGATCATGCAGCCTTTTGTCTACACCTCCTGGTATCTCTCCTCTCACCTAGCGGGCACTCTGGGGGCTTTGGATGTCTGTACCCCATAACATGGGAGCTGTACCTCAGCCGTATCCTGACACCGTGCCCTGGATACTCACTTGGTGACTGTGCGTCAGAGTTGGGGGTGAATTTGTCCTCTATCTATTTCTCTCCCTCGGGCTTTAGGGGGGCGAGGGCCGTGTGGCGATCTCGCAGCATTGTATCAGCACAGGATTTACTTTTACTTTTTCTCCCAGACCTTACTTGATTACATAGGTGTATGTGATTGTCTCTTATACATAACTGCGTATGGGTACCACTGTTCTGTGTTTTGGGTTGTTGTTTTTTTTTTGTTTTTTTTGGGGGGGGGGTTACTTTTTTTTATTTTTTGTTTTCTTTCTTTAGTGAAGATGGAGACGTCTTTTTCTTCATTCTTATTATTATGATACCAAAGTATGTCATTAGTGCTATTTTGTACTTTCATTGCTTAGTACTTTTCTTATCTGAAGTAATGGTGCCTTATATTATTTCTTTGTGTATCAAGTGGTATCTCATCTATTGGACGGTTTTATGTTTTTGTTGTTGTAAAATTGAATAAAAATTATGTTTATAAAAAAAAAAAAATAGAATGCTTCTAAGGTCAGCTGCAAATGGAGTTTTGTTCTGATGGACCATTGGGGCCCTATTGTATTAAGAGCTCATTGGAGCTTTCTGACGGGACAGTCCAACACTGTTAGTCTGTGAGACAGCTGAGCAGGAGGAATAGAAGCCAAGGAATTAGGGTGTGTATATGAAGACGAGCTCGGCAGTCACACCGAGGTCTGCACCCGCCGCCACCGTCATGTGATGTTTGCCTTTTTGTTATTGTAAAATTTAATAAAAATTGTTTACAAAAAAAAAAAAATTCTCTTCTGAAATGGCTAATGTGCTTTTTCTGTACCCCCAGAGTACTGCATGGCACCTGCTTACACTGGACCTTGTCGCGCCGCCTTCACGCGCTGGTACTATGACCCATCATCAGGAACCTGCAATAAGTTTGTGTTTGGCGGCTGCAAACCTAACAACAATAACTACCTCACCGAAACGGACTGTATCAATATGTGCTCAGGGCGCACAGGTAATGCTTTGCTTCCTGTCGGGATATCCAGCAGGTGGAAGCCTCTAGTGCAGGCTTTAGAATATTTTGTGTGCGTGTATATATGTGTATATGTATGTGTATGTATGTTGTATGTAATGTATATATATATATATATAATATATTAGTTTATGGTAAACTTCTGCTTCCCTTTATATTTCAGAAGACGATGACTTTGCACAACCCACTGCCATGCATCGCTCTGTGACTGGTGAGTATTACCGCATACAGTATATTACATGTGCACAAGTGGAGGCTATGACCAATGAAATGATGCAAATGGTCACCGCAGTGTATATGCTTCTTAGGCTAGGTTCACACAGTGTATTTGCAGGGCGTAATTACATGTCAATTATCTCCCCGCCCGGCGGATTCGCTGAGCGAGGAGAGGAGACGTAATCCACAGTTCTCATAGAGAACTGTGGATTACCGTAATGACTGGGACGCCCTCCGGGGCGTAATTACGGACTGAAATACGTCCAGTTTTAAGCCGTGTGAACATAGCCTTAGAGACCAGCCATAATATTAAAACCACTCCTTTTTCTTTTAGCAAACTGTGCGTCTGTAGGATCAGTCTACATGGCATAACTCTTTTGTACCACATGCATCTGAGTCTTGAGCACTTGTGACCCTGTTGCTGGTTCACTAGTTGTCCTCTTGGGACCCTCTTTTGGTAGAGGGTAAACACGCCATATTAGGAACACCCCACCTGTCATTTTGGAGATGCTGTGACCCAGTTGCCTAGCCAACTTTACCAATGTCGGTTCAGATCCTTACACCTAGCCAGTTTTCCTGTGTGTTAACTGTAAAGCGGTTATCCAAAGGTAGACATTGATGGTGCACTGATAGGATATGCCGTGGAGGTCTTACAGGGGTGGGTCCTAGAGATGGGACTCTTGTTATCTCCAGAATGAGTCCTGAAACCTCTTTTGAAATCAATGCGAGTTCCAAGTAGAGCTGAGGGCGCTGGGTCCAGAGTTGGGTATACCTCTCCCAAACAGATGTTGTTGTGCCAGCAGTGTCTGTCTACATTGAGAGAGCCCCTATACTTATGAGTTTCCCTCTCCTTTCAGCTAAAGATTTATATATACTGGGCCTCATTTACCAAAACGTTCTAATACGAAGCCTTGCTATTGCCAAAAACAACCTTTTTTTTTTTTTTTTTTTCTCTTCGGCTCTGGAAAAACTAAGCTCTGATTTGTTGCTTTAAGCAACTAAGGGCCCGTCCCCACAGCACAGGTTTTCAGTCGGATTTACAAACAGTTTTTTGGATTTGAAAGCCGTCTGTAGACCGACTGTCAACCTTTTACATTAAGTTAAATAGAAAATCTGTGTAGTAGTCCTCTCTGCACAGATTTTCCACCGGACGGTTTCTGACACTGCCGGTGTTGCGAAAAACTTTGAATCTTTGAATCTGCAAACTGTGAACAAAAGCCTTCACCCCCCTCTTCCCCCCCCCCTTCCCCCCAATGTACCAAAAAAGACCAAATACCGGTCGGTATTTGGTCTCTGTCGTGTAAACGCACCCTAATTGACATGCAATTCTTTCAAAGACGGACCCGAGCTGCGCTATGGAAACACGCAGCGGTGATCTCTCATGTGAACGCCGCTGCGTCTTCCTCATAGCCCGCAGTGATAATCTCAATGCTAACTGTTTAGATCCGTCTCTGGGTCCGTCCTGTCGGTCTCTGAGACGGATCTAAAAAGCGCTTGTAACACGGAGTGAAAACTCCGTGTAAACAAGCCCTTACAGTTTTTACTTTGTGTATAGTAGCAAACTGGAAAAGTAATTTTTGTCCCCACAGCATCGGACGAAAGTTTACACTTTTTTTTTTTTTTTTTTTTTTCCCAATGCACGACCGTGATTTGTCATGTTTTGCGCAAAAAACTGTAGTTGGTTCCCGTGTTTTTTTTTTCTCTCCATCGGCCCATACAATTGATGATATGGGAAAACTATGAACATTAGCAAAGCCGACTTGTATTCGCAGTTTTCCTTTATCTTCTGTTTCTGTTTACACTGATCTCCAGTCCTGGTCGGATCCCTCCTCCTTGCATTTCACTAGCTGAAAGCTCATTTACATTCTGTTCTGCCCCCGGTCGGCCATATTCACGGAGCTTGCATTCCTGCCTTTCACTCTAAGTAAGGGACCGGCACATTTTCACTCTGCACAGCCAGAAGAAACAGAATAACACTGCAGGGCTTCTATAATCAGAAAACAGCACAATTGTGTGTCGATCCCTGCCTCTCCTGTATAGAAGGGAGATCTATGCTGTTCATAGAAAGCTGGATTCAACTGTAACAAATCTCCAGCTGTGAGAGGAGAAGAGATCAGTGCTCAGTCTAGATTGAATGCAGCCTGTGGTATGTATACAGCTCTTACAAAATAAGACTGCATAGGGAGAGACACAGTGACACGTGGACTCAGAGAGGATGGGGGGGGGGGGTCTCGGGAGCCAGCATGAACAGTGAAGGGGGGATGATGTCACCCAGCTGGGAGGAGAAGAAATTTCTAGAGTTGAGAAGCTGAGAGCAGTATGAATCAGCCGAACTAAAGAAGCGATGCATCCCCTTTAAGTCTATGGGCTGCCTAAACCATCGTAGTTTCGGTGGTTTTAGAATCCTGAAAACCGCCGAAAATACGATTGTTTTTCTGTGCAATGAAGACCTAGCCTAATAGACATAACAAAGCTTTTAAGTTGATGAAGGTCCCCTTGTGTAATGGGCCTCTGCATCTGTCCCAATGGCGTGCCTACCCCTGTATGGTTTTACAGACCGGACTGCAGATTATATATTAACTGTCAATATATACCAACTACAGATTTCCGATTATTTGATGTGCTGCTAATGAGTTTTATGTTTCTTCTACAGCTGTGGTGCTGCCCATCCTCCTTGCTCTCCTGGCTGCCGCCCTGGTTGGTATCATGGTCCTGTTCTTTGTGAAGGTGACAAAGAAGAATCAGGAGAACGCAGGTTTCCGAGCCATGTGGAACCCTATCGATGACAAGGAGTGCCTTATGAACAGCGCATACACTCTTTAGAGAGCAGAAGTCCAGGGAAAATACACTCCATTTTATACCAAGGCCTATAATAAACTTCCTATCCTTCTAATAACATATCTCACTTGGCTCTGATTGTAACCCCTGAGGGGCCAAGGTTTCCAGCAAAAGAAATACATCTTTCCATTCCACATTAAAACTAGGAGTAACTCCTTATATTCACTTACAAGAAGGGGCTACATTTTAGAGTGGACTTGGCAATAAAAAGTGATTCCATTGTATTGAACTTAAACATTTTGGGTAGTTTTATCCAAACAATAAGACGTCTTTTAGTGTGATTTGTAAGTTTACTAAATTCTATTGATATTAATGTGTGGCTTCATTAGGTTTGTTGAGACAGATCTTCTACAAAACACACAATTCAGGGAGTAGGACCTCTTGAGAGTGTATAAGCGTGCCTTGAGGATTTGTTGCAGGGTCCTTTTTTAAGAATGTTTAGTGAGCTGGTGCTCCACGCCTCTGAGAGAAAATCTCACGAAGCAAAGGGATGTTTTATTTTGGAAGCTTTCATTTCTGCAAACCATAGCAGTTAAATGAGCATTTTATTTTTATAGAGCGATGAGCATCTACCCATCTGGTTCTGCTTCATTTTAAAACCTGTCATGAAAAATCTATCAAGACCAAAGGGGAAAATAAAAAAACTAATCTTCTAGGTCAGGCATCCTCAAACTGCGGCCCTCCAGCTGTTGGGAAACTACAACTCCCATCATGCATTTATATAATCTATAACATTGAGCATGATGGGAGTTGTAGTTTCCCAACAGCTGGAGGGCTGCAGTTTGAGGATGCCTGTTCTAGGTATTAGACTATTAGCAGCCTCTGACTCTGAAGTCTTTGGGGCACGTGTGCAGGATCTTTCATGTTAGGAGTTACTTCCCTTATTTAAGGCTTGGAGGGCTTGTCCTTACTTCATGGAGACTGGGAGATGTGGTCCAAGAACTACTCCAGCTTTCCAAATGGAAAGTTCACTTTCAGTAATAACAGACTAGCCCTGAATTGTTATCTATATTTGCACTAAACTTTATCGTACTCTATACATGTATTAAGACTTCCTATAGAGATGTCAGGGTCGACAGAAAGGCACACTTTCCATCTAATCTTTGCTTAGGTCTATACCAATACCCTGTAACTGAAGGGAATGGCACTCTGATGCTCTTGTATATAGTGATTGGTTATAGAATATTAAGCTGACTGTATATACTGTATACACATAAGCATAGACTTCAAAGGTTGTGGTTACATCAGATCGCCTATATTCGGGACCCCTGTATGGTGACTGGACAGCTACATGTGTCCACTTTTATGGTCATGACCTAATGTAGGACACTACCTCCTGTATCACTACTTCCTATACCTGTTACTGACTGTTCTTACAAGTAAATCTGCACAGTAGTTTTTATGGGTTTCTTTAAATGTCAATGTATTTTTTTTTTCTGCATACTATAGCCTTTTTTTATTTTTTAATAAATTGAACATCTGTTTTCTGAGCCTTTCTTTATAAGCGTTGAATAAAATCTTTACATAAATACAAAACTTCTAGTTACAACAATTTTTTGTTTTTTGTGCAAGCTTCTGGTGAATTTCAGCTACCTGGTTTGGGCTTCATATACATGGCACATGTGTATTTCCTCCATCGAATACCAGATTACAGAGATGTTTGCCTAGAAGCAACGCTTTTTGGAGAGAATATAGCCGTAGTTTGAGATGTTCCATGGGAACTGGACAAAGAAACCTACCCTGTTTCCCCGAAAATAAGACAGTGTCTTATATTAATTTTTTGCACCTAAAAACGAGCAAAGACTTATTTTTAGGGGATGTTTTTTTTTTTTTTTTTTTTCTATGAACAAGAATTCACATTTATTGAACAAAACATCAACATGTATTAATATACTGTAGTGATTTTCATCAGCATAAGCAGCTAAACTCTGAATTGCACAACTAAAAATGCACTGTCTTATTTTTGGGGTAAGGGGGTATGTAGCAACTCGGAAGCAGAGGATAAGCCACGTGTCAAATAGAGCTTGACCACTGGGACTCCAACTGAGCCTGAGGGGGGGGGGGGGGGGGGTGGGGGTAGGCTGTGAGCCCTTATAAGAATACTTTAGACAACATATAATAAAAGACCAGCCATCCCTTGCGTAAGCTGTAATCTGCCCAAACAGTATATGTTTGACGAAGGGCCCGTGAGCGTCAAATATAGCTCACCAGGTAGTAGGCTTGGGCACAGAAGGACCAGCTCTCCACTTTCCCTGCAAGTGGCACAGGAGCCATAAGCCATTTAGGATTCAGCACTCCAGAATATACCTCAACAGTGCTCTGTTCAGCCACCTACAGGCAGTGACACCACTGACAGCCCTACACAGGCACTCTCGCCACTCTGGGGGGTAGTTAGCTCTGTAGGTGGAAGGGACTGGCTCTTATACAATCCTAACCCCTTACTGACATTTGATGTACTGGAGAGTGTCAAAAACCACATATTGTGTTCCTCAAAACAGGTGAATAGTTATCTGATTTTGTTTTTCTGTAAGCCACTCTAACAAGGTCCATAACCAATGGACTGTGGCCTGAGGGAACCTGGTAGGTTCCACTTAATATCACGTACTTGATTCCTGACTTCCTTACCTAATGGCTGCTAGAAGGACCAACAGAAAACAATTACAGAAGAAGAGGAAAAAAAGGAGAGATAAAGAGGATCACGAGACTGCTTACAATGAGAGAATTCATAAAACCAAACTGCCAACAAATTGGCAGTCAAAACTTGAGTGAATGGAATTAAAATGTAATTTGGAAAGATAGCAAATGGTACCATGTTCTTCCCATGTGGTCGGTCATAGAAAATCTTAACAAATCAAATGATTACATGGGTAAATATTAATACAATAATTCTATACATTTAAGAAATAGTTACAAATTCTAGACACTGATGAAACATCAGGAAGTACATACAGTGCCTTGTGAAAGTATTCGGCCCCCTTGAACTTTTCAACCTTTTGCCACATTTCAGACTTCAAACATAAAGATATAACATTTTAATTTTTTTGTGAAGAATCAACAAGTGGGATACAATTGTGAAGTGGAACGAAATTGTATATTTTAAACTTTTGTAAAAAAAAAAAAAAAAAACTGAAAAGTGGGGCATGCAATATTATTTGGCCCCTTCACTTTCAGTGCAGCAAACTCACTCCAGAAGTTCAGTGAGGATCTCTGAATGATCCAATGTTGTCCGAAATGACTGATAAATATAAACCATGTGTGTACTCAAGTCTCCGTATAAATGCACCTGCTCTGTGATCATCTCAGGGTTATGTTTAAAGTGCAGAGAGCATCATGAAGACTAAGGAACACACCAGGCATGTCCGTGATACTGTTGTGGAGAAGTTTAAAGCCGTATTTGGATACAAAAAGATTTCCCAAACTTTAAGCATCCCAAAGAGCACTGTGCAAGCGATCGTATTGAAATGGAAGGAGCTTCCGGTTCCGGCGCCGCAATGTACGGAGGTGCTTGAAGGAGGCTCCGTCTCCCTGCGCCATTCTGAAGCCCATATCGCGGATCCCGCGGCACCCGAAGCAGCTCAGAGGGCACCGGAGGATGCGGTAAACGCATTGAGGGCAGCGGAGTTCGCGGCCGGATCATCCTGCAGGAGTGGTGAGCGATACAGTGCGGCAGCGGGGCTGAGACTCAAGTGGCGTCCGCCATCTTAGCTCCCAGCAGGGGTGATGCACATGTGAGAAAGGCACAGGAGAGGGTCCTCTAACTCTAAGGGGATTGCAGGATGCCTGGCTCCCACATCACCTGTACCCTAATATAAATACTTGGCCTGGCAACTGAAACCAGTTAAAAAGGACAGCCAGCACACCAACATTAGACTTTCCTATGGCCGCTGTATATATGCTTGCTTCACAGCACGACACTGACAAGCGCCCCATCTGATGCTGCAGATTGATGCTCAGCGCCGCTATGTCCTTCTGCTTACTTCTACCTCTTATATAACGTCAAAATGCTGCTACACTGATGATCAAATTCATCCTTAAAGTCTTCAAGTGAGCTGACATATATTCCAAATGGGCAGCAGTATTGCATCAGCTAAAAGCCTTTGATGTCCAAGTCTTGCTGATAGCCTAATATCTACATTGCTCCCCCTCATCATCTGGTCTCCTGCAGTTAACATATATTCTTCATTATAAATGGACAAGTATCTATTAAAGATGTCTGCAAAAACCCGCAGTGCTCTTAAAAATCAAAAAGGTGATGCCCTGCCATCTAGTGACCATTCTGAGACTGACACCCTAAATCTCTCGGAGGCTTCCTTCATGGATCCTGAGGCCTCTTAGCTTCACATTTCTCCATTTCTGATCTAAAACAAATTGCTATTGAGGTCGCTAAAGTCATACTCCCTGATCTACAGGCCTCTTTGACTACTACAATCGGCTCAACATTGAAAGATCTGCAGGGGACTGTGGCCCAACATGAAGAGCGACTGTCAGATGCTGAAGAAAGGATACTCAATCATGAAAAAGATATAGAAGATCTTCAGTTACAGTTACAAGAGATGTCCAAAGATAACAGGAGACTGGGGGGAAAAGGTCGACGACCTGGAAAACAGGTCGAGGAGAAGTAATCTTAAATTGATTGGGGTTCCCGAGTCTCTTTCAGCCACGGCTTTGTTGAATTTATGCGAAAACGAAATTCCACAGTACCTGGGTATCTTAAGGAAGTGCAAGGTCAAAAGAGCTCACAGGATAGGCCCTGAATGGAGGAATGAGGCCATGGGAGGGGAGAGAAGACCGAATATCAGACATAGACCCGCCAGATGCAAATACCTGGATTACTCAGACAAAGCAGAAATCTTGACGGCTTATAGGGCGAAAGGTTCGGGAATAGAGCTACATGGGACTAGAATCTTGCTGTTTGCTGACTTCTCCGCAGAGGTGTCACGACATCGACGAGCGTTTTCAGCAATTTGCTCTGAACTTTTTAAATCCCAAAAGAAGTTCTCCCTGTTATATCCGGCTATGCTTAAAGTTCTTCAGGTGGATGGCCCTCCTCTCCTCTACGATGACCCACAATCAGCAGTAGAGGGTTTAGGACTTCAGGTTGTCTTGGTGGACGGTCAGAGACGGAGAGATGCTTTGGATCGTGATCTTGGAGATCTGCAGAAGAGGAAGAAACAGCCAAAAGTGACTGCATCTCACCCCACCTGAGAATTGGGATTTTTCTAACCCCTATTTTATCCTCTGCAGGTTATTGCTATTTGGACGCTGATACACAGTAGCGAATTGAAGAGAAGGTTTTGTTATCAAAGTAAGCTAATGTTCATAACAGTTTGAGGCGGTAGTATGCATGACCATAGCCATATGTATATATGTCTATTTGGGATGTGAGAGATGGGAGCATAATGGTTGAATCAATATAGATTGTCGTTTTAATATGTTGCGGGGTTAAACAGATGAGAGATCGGGGCAGAAGGGCGCGGGGATATGCTGGAGACAGAATTGTTGGAATAGTTACGCTATGGCCTCTTCCATCGCCGAAAAAAGGAAGTCGCATAGCACCTTGTTCTTAAGAGAATGGTTTTAACTCTTCTCTACTTTGAGATGTGCATTTATTTTGGTTCGTGGTTTGGGAATTAGTTTTGGGGTAATGTTGCAGTCATATAACTTGCTATGTTTCAAAACAATATGCGCGTTATTTCTTGGAATGTAAAGGGGCTCCGGTTTCCCCATAAGCGAATGATGGTCATCAGGCACTTAAAACAATTAAAGGCGGATGTCGCATTGCTACAGGAGACACACCTGGAGGAATCTGACTTCCACAGATTGAAAAAGCTGTGGGTTGGAGAGGTTTTGGGCTCCCCGGCTAGGGATTCCAAAGCGGGTGTCATAACACTGATAAGAAAAAACTTACAATACCAGGTCTTGGATCAATACAAAGACACCAGAGGCAGGGAGCATAGGGTAACCCTCACGAATCATTTGGAAACCTTCCATATTTATAATATCTATGGTCCAAGTGACAATCAGTTTTTTGGGAAAAACTATCTAGTATGCTTTTGGCAGATACGGTGCCTCTGAGGATTGTGGGCGGAGATTTTAATTTGGTTTTGAATGTTAAGGAGGACAGGAGGAGACCTAGTGATTTAAAGATAGGTAGGGGACGGGACTCGCCAATTCTAGCCCGGTTCCTGGAGAGAACTGATATGCTGGATCCTTGGAGATTCTTACACCCAGAGGGGCATGAATACACCTTCTTCTCCCAGGTGCATGACTCCTGGTCTCGAATTGATTATTGTCTCACTTCGCTCCCTCTAAGGGCTAGAGTTCAGGAGTCGTTCATCGGGGACATGGTGATTTCAGATCACGCCCCAGTGATCTTGTCCCTTTATGATAAAATCTCACGGGGAACAGATAATATTTGGAGATTTCCCACTTTTCTGGCGGAAAATTCTGAATTTCAGGTCATGCTACGAAATTGGTGGGTGGATTTTAAATCTCTAAACGCTGAGCATACAGATAGCCCACAACTCCTTTGGGTTACGGCGAAGGCAGTGCTGAGAGGCCGATTGATTTCCCATGTAGCCCATATCAAGAAACAAATTCGCCAAGGTCTAGATAAGTTCAGCAGATCCCTACGAGATGCTTATACGGCTCTTTTGAATAAACGTGACGATGTCAACAAGAAATCATGGCAGGAAGCTAAGATGCAATATGAACAGTGGTTGGAAAAGAAAGAAAAACTTCAACTCACGACTAGGGAGGCTAAGCTTTTCCGATATGGAAATAAATGTGGGAAACTTCTCGCCCGGCTCGCAAGATGACCGAGAGATCAGGGACACCTTACACCAGGGGTGTCAAACTGCCGGCCCTCCAACTGTTGGGACACTACAACTCCCATCATGCCCACTGTTATAGATTATACAAATTCATGATGGGAGTTGTAGTTTCCCAACAGCTGGAGGGCCGGCAGTTTGACACCTGTGCCTTACACCTTTACGGGATGCAGAGGGGACTGTCCAACACCATCCGGGGGATATAAAGAAGATCTTTAGGCAATTTTATGAGAAGTTATATTCCAGGGACGTGACAGACGATTCGGCCTCCGATTCTTTTTGCAGAATCTAAAGTTGCCCAAGCTGTCAAATGATGAGGTGACACAGCTTAACTCTCCGATTGGGCAAGCTGAATTGATAGGCGCAATTAAGGCGCTAAAAAACAATAAAGCCCCTGGGCCTGACGGCCTTACTGGAGAGTTTTATAAAATCCTTCAAGACCAGGTTGCCCCTGACTTACTGACATTATTTAATGGATATTTGCAGGGTGGGCGTATACCAGACCTAATGAACACAGCGTATATTAAACTGCTCCCGAAGCCAGATAAAGACCTATCACTGGCTGCCTTTTATAGGCCCATCTCTCTGATTAATGTCGATCTGAAACTGGCTGCAAAAATTATGGCTGATCGTTTGGCCATTTTACTTCCAAAACTTATCTCCCCGCTTCAGGTGGGATTCATCCAGGGAAGATCAGCAGTTATTAATATAAGGAGGGTCCTTGCAGTGCTGGACGAGGTCAAAATAAACCCACAGAAACACCACTCCCCGGCGATTGTCTATTGATGCTGAAAAAGCATTCGACAATGTTTCCTGGGAGTGGTTGTACAGGGTTCTACATCAGATGGGCTTCTCAGGGGAGTTTATGACGTTTCTGAGATCGTTGTATAGGTCCCCGAAGGCGAGAATATACACGCCGGGATATCTTTCTCCAACTTTTGACCTCCAGAAGGGCACACGCCAAGGATGTCCGTTGTCCCCTCTCTTGTTCAATATCTCTATTGAACCCTTGGTTCGGGCGATTGAACAGGAGGAGAGGATTTTGGGGTTCAGGATTGGAAATCAGACACTTAAAGCTATCTTATTTGCGGATGATATACTTATGTTTATGTCAGACCCAGTGCGTGAAGTAGCCTTAATTTTTGACTTACTAGAGAGATTTGGCAGGTTTTCGGGACTTAAGGTTAACAGTTCCAAAAGAACCGACGCCTTTCCGATTCAGGTTGCCGGAACTAGCATAAAATACCTAGGAGTCCATATCGGGAAATCCTCTGAATCTATTTATAAACTGAACTATGTCCCTATCTTGCAAAAAAAAATAGAAGAGGAATTGAAAAAGTGGAATAACCTTCCTCTTTCCCTGTTTGGAAGGGTTAATCTGATAAAAATGGTGAGCGTCCCTAAATTACTTTATCCCCTGCAAACTATCCCTCTGTTGTTGAAGCATGTAGATATCAGAAAAGTGCAGAGGTTATTCTCCTCATTTGTGTGGGGTCACAAACGCCACAGAATAGCTTTATCCACCCTTATGCTTACCAGAAACGGAGGAGGATGGGGTTGCCAGACGTGAGGATGTACAATCTATCCTGTATTCTACGTCACGCAATTGATTGGATTCAACATACAATTTTTTTTTCAAATTTAGAAGTGGAGAGGGGGTTGGCAGCTCCGTGGAGTCTGAATGGCATTCTTCACACAAAATTTTCTTCGATTCCACAGCATCTACGGCAGTCTTTACTTATTAGGGACACGGTAGCTGCGTGGAAGACGGTTAGGAAAATGACGGATCTCCCGTTTTTATGCTCTCAGCACATGTCTTTTTGGAACCATCCTGAATTCGATCAAGGGCAGGAAAACTTAAAGTTTAAATCTTGGAAGAGGGGCGGGGTGAACCAAGTTCATCATTTGTTCCATGATAATGGCAGTAGGTTTCGGACTTTTCAGGAGATGAGGGAAAAGTTTGGACTATTCCAGGGGGGATTTCTGGGCTTTGCTCAAATTTCGAGCTTTCTGCACCAACGGTTGAGGAACTATAAAAGAGAATTCAAGTCGAATAGATTTGATATTTTCATAGGTCAGCCACCCCGGAAAAATTCGCTTTCAGATATATATAAGATTCTTCGAGAGTGCTCTCTGGTTTCCAGGAAGGGGAATATTTTTACACGTTGGGCTAAGAAATTTGAGGATGAGGAATTTCATGCTAAGATTCTGGAGGGTTGGGAGCGGCTAAGGAAGTTAATACCATGTGAATCCTGGAGGGAATCTCAGTATAAATTAATGCATCATGCCATTTATGGTTTTGACATCCCCCCACATCCGCATGCTCCCAATAGGCTGATAGCTTGTCCCAAATGTTCGCAAGTAAAAACGGATTTACTTCACGGTATCTGGACGTGTCCAGGAACACAGAATTTCTGGGGACAGGTCGGTCGTCTGTTTAATGCCCATATGACCACGGACCTGGAGCTGACACCTTCTCTAGTGATGTTCCAGATACCTCCCGAGGGGAGAGAAGTTCCTCATTTGGCACACATCCTTTTGCTGGTGGCCAAGAGATGCCTCTTGTCCCATTGGATCAAACCAGAGCTCCCGAGTATAGAGATGGTTCTATCACAAATGAAACATTTCCTTCTTATGGAAAGGCGGGAGGTGGAAAATGACAAGAAGCACAGATCAACAAATTTTTAAAAAAGTGGGGTGACTTTATTGCCAATTTTCTCAGCCCTCATGAAATACGGGAACACATGCTTCCATTTCGAGACACTACTTGGTACATGCTCAGAGAGCTTGCTGGGGATCTAGAACCTCTTAAAGTGTCTTGATTTGGAATCGCGTTGGATTTGGTTTGAGACCTGACATGGGGGAAGGGTTGAAGGGGAGGCCGGAGTATCATGTATCATTTATCATTTCTTATTCAGTATTTAATACCATTCATTATCCTTTACTAACATTTATTATCTTTTAGTATCGTTTAATATTGTAATGCATCATATCATTCTAGTAGATAGAGTAACTTTTAAGGGTAATGGATATATACGGCTCAAATATGATTAGCTAGATGGCTGCAACACTGGTTGGGATGGGGTGGGAGGGTTTCTAATTTATTGGTTGATGTTGTTTAAATGATAAAAATTGACATTTTATTGTAATTGTCTCTTTCGAATATATTATGTAAGCAAATTTTTCTTTCATGGATGTCAATAAAAATTGTTAAATAAAAAAAAAAAGAAATGGAAGGAGTATCAGACCACTGCAAATCTACCAAGACCCGGCCGTCCCTCTAAACTTTCATCTCGACAAGGAGAAGACTGATCAGAGATGCAGCCAAGAGGCCCATGATCACTCTGGATGAACTGCAGAGATCTACAGCTGAGGTGGGAGAGTCTGTCCATAGGACAACAATCAGTCGTACACTGCACAAATCTGGCCTTTATGGAAGATTGGCAAGAAGAAGCCATTTCTCAAAGATATCCATAAAAAGTCTCGTTTAAAGTTTGCCACAAGCCGCCTGGGAGACACCAAACATGTGGAAGAAGGGGCGCCTGGAGACACCAAAATGTGAGAAGGGCCTGTCAAAACCAAAATCCAACTTTTTGGCCACAATGCAAAACCATATGTTTGGCGTAAAAGCTCATCCCCCTGAACACACCATCCCCACTGTCACACATGGTGGGGGCAGCATCATGGTTTGGGCTCTTCTTCAGCAGGGACAGGGAAGATGGTTAAAATTGATGGGAAGATGGATGGAGCCAAATACAGGACCATTCTGGAAGAAAACCTGTTGGAGTCTGCAAAAGACCTGAGACTGGGACGGAGATTTATCTTCCAACAAGACAATGATCCCAAACATAAAGCACAATCTACAATGGAAGGTTCACAAATAACCAGATCCAGGTGTTAGAATGGCCAAGTCACATCCAGACCTGAATCCAATCGAGAATCTGTGGAAAGAGCTGAAAACTGCTGGTCACAAACGCTCTCCATCCAACCTCACTGAGCTCCAGCTGTTCACAAATGCTTTCATCCAACTCACTGAGCTCCGCTGTTCACAAACACTCTCCATCCAAACTCGCTGAGCTCCAGCTGTTCACAAACGCTCTCCATCCAACCTCACTGAGCTCCCTCTGTTCACAAACGCTCTCCCTCTAACCTCACTGAGCTCCAGCTGTTCACACACGCTCTCCATCCAACCTCACTGAGCTCCAGCTGTTCACAAACGCCCTCCATCCAACCTCACTGAGCTCCAGCTGTTCACAAACGCCCTCCTTCCGACCTCAATGAGCTCCAGCTGCTCACAAACCGCCTCCATCCAACCTCACTGAGCTCCAGCTGTTCACAAACGCTTTCATCCAACTCACTGATCCACTGTTCACACACTCCCATCCAAACTCGCTGAGCTCCAGCTGCTCACAAACGCTCTCCATCCAACCTCACTGAGCTCCAGCTGTTCACAAACACTCTCCATCCAAACTCGCTGAGCTCCAGCTGTGCGCCAAGGAAGAATGGGCAAGAGCATAGCCCAAGCGACTTGCAGCTGTAATCGCAGCAAAAGGTGGCGTTACAAAGTATTAACTTAAGGTGGCCGAATAATTTTGCATGCCCCACTTTTCAGTTAATATTTTACAAAAGTTTAAATTATCCGATAGATTTTGTTCCACTTCACAATTGTGTCCCACTTGTTGATTCTTCACAAAAAAATTAAAATTTTATATCTTTATGTTTTAAGCCTGGAATGTGACAAAGGGTTGAAAAGTTTAAGGGGGCCGAATACTTTTGCAAAGCACTGTACATTAACCCCCTTCAGGCAGTAAATCCCCAGCTAAGGATACATAGAAAACATCCCCACTCCCATGATGCTCAAAGATGACTCCTTACTACTAAATACAGTGGGGAAAATAAGTATTGATATACTGAAGACTTTGCAAGTTTTTCCATCTACAACAAATGGAGAGGTCTGTAATTTTTATCGCAGGTGCACTTCAACTGTGACAGACAATCTAAAATACAATCCAGAAAATCACATTGTATGATTTATAAAGAATTCATTTGTATTTTATTGCATGAAATAAGTATTTGATCACCGACCAACCAGCAAGAATTCTGGCTCTCACAGACCTGTTAGTTTTTCTGTAAGAAGATACCATAGTGTTATTTAACATGGAAGTAGTCTTCTAATCAGCACTGTAATTACCAACTTATGCTGCTAATGTTTGACTAGGAAAGTATATGTAAATATGTTCCTCTGAAGTATTAATATTTCAGGCAATTGGGGAGGGGGGCACCTACTTAGTATTTGATAGCATGACATGCCATCCTAGTGTAATTTTACTAGAATTGAAGGGGCAGTGCAGAGCTGTTTCGGAGCATCAATACATAACATGCAGATTTTGTCTGTTGTACATTATATGCTTGTTTGAATCACAGATGCACCACAGACTGCTAAGAGCGGTCAGCCTGAATTATTTTGGCGGTACTAGTAATAGATAATACAAAATACACAAACTAAACAATCTAGATGATTATCCTGATCGTTTAGTTTCTTAAACTTTTAAGTAAGAAAGTTACAAAGTTTAGTTAAAGGGGTTGTATCATTACATTAAACGGTCTTCAGAATAAGGGGACAGTGAAAACAAGCAACTTAGCAATTGGATGTCATTTACAAAGCTGTTTTCACAGTCTGCCTTATCTTCGTTTTGTGTAAACACAGTTCCCCAGTGCCGGTCGGATCCCACCTCCTTTATTTCATTGGCTGCTGGCTCTACTAATTTACATTCTGTCTGGCCCCCGGTCGTATTCACGGGAGCACGCATTCCTGCCTCTCTCACTCAGAATAAGGGTCTGGCAACATTTCACTCTGCACACCCAGCAGCTCCACAGTAACACTGCAGCTGCTTCTACAATCAGAAAACAGCAGAATTGTGCTCGGTGCCTTATGCTGCTGCGTGTAAACATAGAAAGGAGACAGATCTGTTCTGCTCTATATGAGTTCATAGAAGACTGGATTCAACAAACCTCCAGCTGTGAGAGGAGAAGAGATCAGTGCTCTGAGTTCATAGAAGACTGTCTAGACTAAATGCAGGCCTGTGGTATGTAAACAAACAGCTCTTACAAAATAAGACTGCATAGGGAGAGGAACGACACAGTGACATGTGGACTCAGACAGAGGGGGGAGGGGCGAAAGAGCAGGGATGTGCTATCACCTCCCACTGATCTCAAACAAACACACTGACTCGGGAGCGAGCATGAACAGTGAAGGGGGGGTGATATCATCCCCCCTTCAGTTAAGAAACACCCAGCTGGGAGGGGAAGAAACGTCCCTGGATTTGAGGAGCTGAGAAACTGAAAGAACAATGAAACAGACGAACTGATGAAGCGATAAATCCCCCTTAGGCCTCGTTCACACGGCTTATTGCTGACGTAATTGCGAGGATGGATTTCGACCCGCAATTACGCCGGCTGCCGTGCAGAGGGAGCAGGGCGGGGGGCCGGTATCTCGCCGGCCCCATAGACATTCATTATTCACGGTGCGTACACGCCTTAAATAATGTGCATGTCACTTTTTCCCCCCTCAGCGGAGTCGCCGAGCGGGGAGAAGAGACGGAATCCATAGTTCTCTATGAGAACTGTGGATTACCGTAATGACTGGGACAGATTCCAGCCGTACTGCAGCGTAAATACGGCGCGCAGTACGACAGGAATCAGTGCCCAAATAAGCCGTGTGAACGAGGCCTTAACATTACCATTGCTAATGCTTATTTTTAGCTTTTTTGTAGATGGTTTTTGACACTATCATGAGAGGAATCCACAGACTGAATATATGGTGGCAACCAAGGAGAAGGTATTAGCAGAAAATAACACTCCAACAGTCCTGTTTGACATAGGAAGCAGAGTTGAAGGCTCTCACTGTAACATGTCAAATGGCTGAAGGACTCCAGGTATGCTTTTGAGATTGGTTAGGACTACTGACTGATCTGGAAAGGAGAAGAGACTTGGTAGAATCAGCAGGCAAGTCCATCAAAAGTGCTGAGACCATTAGAAAATTATTTAGAGCTCCGCAGCTAAATAAAAAGGTGGCTACTACAAAAGAACTGTTCCACACTAAGGCTATGTTCACATGGCTTAATTGCGGGACGTACTTCGCCCCGCAATTACGCCGTGTGTACAGAATCGGGGCGCGGCGGGGGAGCCGGCAGCTCGCCGGCCCCATAGACATGCGATATTCCGGCGCAAATACGCCATGAATAATTAACATGTCACTTTCTCCCTGCTCCCCGCATTGTGCGAGTGGGGAGAGGAGACGTAATCCATAGTTCTATCTGAGAACTGTGGATTACCGTAATGGCTGGGACGTATCTCACCCGTATTTCATGCAGTACAGCGCGAAATACGGGGCGAGATACGTCCTAAAATAAGCCATGTGAACATAGCCTTAGGATAAGTTCACACAGCTTATATCATTACGGTAATCCATAGCTCTCATAGAGAACTATGGATTATGCCTCCTCTCCCCACTCATACAATACGATTGTACTGTAAGCGCAGGGAGATGTGACATGTCAATTACTTGCGGCGCCTATGCATCGTGAGTAATTACACCCCCCCCCCCACTCCTCGCACCAGGGGGCAGGGCCATCTTTTTCATTGGGCACCCTAGGCAGTTGCCCTGGGGGCCCACAAGTATGGGGGCCCAAAGTGGTGTATGTTTGTCCCAGGAATACAAGAAACATACCCTGGATTGTGTGGCTTTGCTTATTCTAAGGTTTGTGTGCTTTTAGGACATGCAAACAGTTTAAAAACCATGGTTGAGAAGGGAGCCAAAGGCTCCCTGCCCTGCCATATAGTCTTGTAGGCTGTAGGCTGCCGGTGTCCAGACATAAGTGGTGTGAAAATATGGGTGTGCTTGATGGGGCTGGGGTAATGTCAAAGTATGAGTTCATGTATGTGGACAGGGCCCTACTGCAGTGGTCTGCCCAGGGGCCCATAATTCTGCTAAGACGGCTCTGCCAGGGGGAACACTCGGGAACACTCGGCGTAATTGCGGGGCGTACTGTACAGCCCGCAGTTAAGCCGTGTGAACATACCCTAAGGATTAAAAGAAAGGGAAGCCACAGAAAATGTATGTGTAGATGTTGCAGCTCCAGCACCTCTAACACCCCTGCCAGAGGCCTATGTATGTGTAAAGAATCATAGATTTTGAATTATCTTTGACAAATTGCAGCAGAAGTGCTCAAGAGAGAATTAAGGCGAGAAGAGGGAGGCACTGTGTGTGCATGTTTGACATGTGGATGAGAAATGTTCTTTTCAAGGGCTCTCTTACCCATTACAACCCATTTCGCCCACAGTCCCACCTACAGCTCTAATGACGCTATGGTGGAAAAGATAAACCAGTACTAGCTTATCCCAGGGTTTTGACCAAGCGGCGACCTTCTTTTTGTTCCTACCATGACCAAGGTGTCAAGGTACCTCATAAGTACAGCTCAGAACTATTGTGCCAGTTTCAGGAAATACATATACATTTCATACAACCAGGGCCATTCCTAGGTCAAAAAGCACTTGGGACGGGGTGAAAAAATTAACCCCCTTCACCCTCTCCTCCAAGAAAAAAAAGAAAACATCCACAACAAACACATTTTCTGTATAGGCCAAAACCACATGCAATTTGTTTTTTTGGTTGTCAAGATTTTTTAATGGTTAAAGAAGTTGGGCATTATCTGATTTTGGAATCAGCAGCCCTTTTCCACAATAAAGGACCCATACCTTCGAAAATAATGCATTAGACCAGGGAATTGTGTGTGGATAACACAATGCAATAGCTTTAAGTTGTTATTGGACTCTTAACAGTGTCTTAGGTAAATATCCCAGATAATTATTTTGAATTTCAATTCATCGCGTATACGTGGCTTATTTTGGAGTACAGCTTGGAGACCAGGATAATGCAAAACATGTGTGAAGCACCTATGACCATGGACCAGTGGTGAAAGAAAAAGTTTAAACGTTGGTGTGCCAATGGTATGGGAGAACCGAAAAAACCACCATGATGATTTTTTTTGTGTTGTCAATATTAAAGGCTTTAATTGTTACAATAACGCTTGGTGGGAATATCCTGATTTGGAATCAGCAAGATGACCTATTCTACATGTCAATGACGTTCCCATACCAGTGTTTACCAAACCAGTCACTGTCAGACTCTAAAGAGAGCCAGGGATTGGAGTGGTCGTGAGCCATTGCCTCCCATCACTAATGAGAAGTGAAAACGAGGCAGACAACCCCTTTAAAGAGGTTTTGTTATCTGGCAAAATCCATTCTGAGGCCAACTGGTAGTTCATTACAAGCCAACCTCCGAGAATGGGAAGCGCTGTGCATGCACGGCCATCTCTCTGTTCTGAGGTCGGCTCGTAGGAAGCCTCAGTTGGTCTCAGAAGGGATTTTGCCAGATGACTAAATTCCTTTAGGGCTATTTTGGGGGGATTTTTTTGAGTATCCACATGGGACCCAATCGCAATAGCCAGAATGTCCTCTGCTCTGGTAAGTTTGGCCCATCAACGTACTACATGGTCAGCCACTGGACTACCAATATGTAAAGGTTTTTATATATATATATATATATATATATATAATATATATATTTATATAGATTTATTTATTTTATTTATATATATATGTATAATTATATATATATATATAAAATATATTATATGTATTATTATATATATATTTTTATATATATCATACATATATATTTATATATAATATATGTATATATATATATATGTAAAATATATAAATATATATAAAATATATAATGATATATATAGAATATGTTCAATATATATTATATATATATATATTATACATGCAGTTTATACACTCTAGGGTTCTCTCTAGTGGAATAGATTATTATATGAACATCTCTCCTTGGTTTAAATAGTAAAGACGCTGTGGACATTGACCCAGATCTATTCAAGCCGTGGCCCATCCTTATTGCAGACATCTATTCAGCGCTGACATTAAACCTGTTTGGCCTGATTGTGTGCGTAGTAAGAGGTTTCATGTCCCTTTTGTCTTGTTCTT
This sequence comes from Phyllomedusa bahiana, assembly GCA_025379985.1. Classification (NCBI taxonomy): domain Eukaryota; kingdom Metazoa; phylum Chordata; class Amphibia; order Anura; family Hylidae; genus Phyllomedusa; species Phyllomedusa bahiana. Next base: position 27,350 of record JAODAL010025088.1, read on the forward strand.
CTTCCTCATACAATGGTTTCACCAGACAATACAGTGCAAATCTCAGGAGCTTGCAAAGCTAAGATTACTTGTGTTGCAAATTAAAGGGGTTTTCTCGCCACAAAGATCATGTCTGTAATGATGGGGACAGTAAAAATAAGCACTTTTGCAATTGGTTTGTATTACCTAAATCATTTAGTATAGCAGCTATTGGCTTATCTGTGTGTGTCTAGAGGAGCTGTGCCCGCATGATCGCTGCAGGAGCCTGGCGGAGGTTGACAGCCGGGCTTCTGCACTTGCCGTCGGAAGCAGAGATAACTGGATCATAGCAGCTAAGGAGTTATGACAGAGGAAGAAAGCTCCCTTTGTCCTCCATCGGAATCCCAACAAGGAAATTTTGGGGTTGCGGTGGTTGCCATGGCAACCCGCGGGTCAGACAATGACCTGCGGGTTGTCTGTAATGTCATCCTGCTGACTCTGCCCGGGGGCGGAGTGTGAAAGGATGATTGACAGAATAATACATTGCAGCATAGACATGCTGCAATATATTATACCTGGGTTATACCAGTGATCTAGTGATCACTGAGTATAGTCACACAGTGGAACAAATGAAAAAAATAAAAAATAAATAAAAAGTGTAAAAAAAAAATGAAAAATACAGTAAAACATGCACACCGCCCTTTACCGATTACAGATACCAATCACCCCAAAAAAGATCCAAAATAAAAATGTGCACATATTTGGTATCTTCACGTGCGTAACGACCTATCCTATAAATCTGTCATGTTACTTTACCCATATGGTGAATTCCGTAAAAAAAGTAATAAAAAAAAAACCAATGGCAGAATTGCAATTTTTGCTTATCCGGCTGCACATAAAACGGAATAAAGAGAGATCAAAAAGTCATATAAACGCCAAAGTGGGAGCAATGAAAACTTCAGTTTGTCCTGCAAATAAAAAAGACACAACTCTGTATATGGAGAAATAAAAAAGTCAGAAGAGAGTGATACATAAATATTGTTTCACACAATAAAAACATTTTTTTTTAAACTGCTACAACAATAAAAAAAACAATATAAATGACCGTATATACTCGAGTATAAGCCGACCCGAGTATAAGCCGAGGCACCTACTTTTGCCACAAAACCGGGAAAGCTTATTGAACTCGAGTAAAGCCTAGGGTGGGAAAATGCGGGCAGCAAATGGTGAATTTTAAAAAATAAAAATAGATACCAATAAAATTACATAGGCAGTGATAGGCCGGTGTAATGTCCCCCATAGGCAGATATAGGCTGGTATAGGCAGTTTAATGTCCCATAGGCAGATATAAGCTGGTATAGGCAGTTTAATGTCCCCCATGGCAGGTTATAGGCAGTATAGGTCATTATGGGCAGGTATAGGAAGCATATGTCCCCATAGGCAAGTTATGGCAGTATAGGTCCAACTAGCAAGTTATAGGCAGGTATAGGTAGGTATAGGTCTTTTTATGGAAAGGTATAGTTCCCCCTAGGCAGGTTATAGGCAGGTAAGGTCCCCTAGTGGTTTTTGGGCAGGTATAGGTCGTTATAGGCACGTATTTTCCCCCTAGGCAGGTATAGGTCCCCCTAGGTAGGTTATAGGCAGGTATAGGTCGTTATAGGCAGGGCTGTGGAGTCGGAGTCGGGGGCGTGGCGTCAGAGTCGGAAGCGGTGGCTATGTTGCAGGAGTCGGAGTCGTCAAAAAAATGGACCGACTCCCAAATTATATAATAAGTTGGTCCAGGTCGTTCGATGCAGTGCAAAGAGCAGGAGGCATTGGGTCCGGCCAGTGCTACTGCTCCCACATCTTCAGTCTTATCACATGAGGAGTGTAATTGATGACATGGAGCAGGCAAAGCGCTGCCCCAGGGGAAAAGATTCTGCTCCCAGTGCAAACAAATTTCAGCAACATTTTTCATCTGCTTTCAAAGAAGTAGAAGAGTCCAACCATTCATCAAAACTGACTGTGGCTGAGGCAATTCCTTTATACCCTGACATTGTTAGAGAATGTTGCCCTGTGGTCACCGCGTTCCCCCCCAAGTTTAGTGTAGAGGCCCGTTCCTAGCCGGGAAATAATGAGATCAATGTGAGGTCATGTATGCAGATCTGATGGAGGCGATACTATTTCTCAAAACAAATTCAGAAAACTCCACAAATGTTCCTGCAGTATTTTTGCATAATTAAATTTTTTTTGTGTCCTAAAGTCATATCCAATAAATATATTTTACACTAACAAGCAAAATGGTAACAATGTTTTGAAATTGTGACTTTCAGGCTCCATATCTCTCCATCCACTACAGCTTTGTACATGAGGCTACTGTAATTTTATATACAGTCATTTTACATATCTATGCAAAAACTTCACTTGCAAATTTTAGCATCTGCCTTAGTTACTGTTTTGCTCCTAAAAATCAAAATGTTTATTTTTATTATTTTGTTAGCATTTGGTAAATCCACCTTTGGTTTTCAATACTGCCTGAATCCTTCTGGGCTCTGGTCAGATTCAAGCACATCTTGACCAAAATCTGATCCCAGGTCTCTTTCTTTCACATTCCCAATGTTGGTGCAGACTGGACCCTTTGATACAAACCAGCTTTTTCTTCAACTCTAAACCACAAGTGTTCAAAAGATCAAAAACATTGTTACCCTTTTGCTTATCAGTGTCTGTTCTCAAAATAAAAAGCTTGATTATTGTTATCATAAGTTGATAAACAGCCTGATGTTACCATTTTACTACAGTAAAGTTATCACTTAAACATGCGCAATGTATGAGGGAGTCGGGAGTCGGAGTCGGAGGTTTGGGAAATTGAGGAGTCTGAGTCTGAGTCGGGGCTTCGGCTTGTCGACTCCACAGCCCCAGTTATAGGCAGGTCTAGTCCCCCTAGGTAGGTTATAGGCAGGCATATTCCCCCTAGGTAGGTTATAGGCAGGCATAGTCCCCCCAGGTAGATTATAGGCAGGCATAGTCCCCCAAGGGGAGTTATAGGCAGGGATAGTCCCCCTAGGTAGTTATAGGCAGGCATAGTCCCCCTAGAAGGTTATAGGCAGGGATAGTCCCCCTAGGTGGTTATAGGGAGGGAATAGTCCCCCTAGGAAGGTTATAGGCAGGCATAGTCCCCTAGGTTAGTTTATAGGCTGGAATTTTCCCCCTAGGTAGGTTATAGGCAGGCATAGTCCCCTAGGTAGGTTTTAGGCAGGCATAGTCCCCCTAGGTAGTTTTAAGGCAGGCATAGTCCCCCCAGGTAGGTTAAGGCAGGCATAGCAGCATTTTAAAACAAAAAAAACCACTTTACCTGGCTCCCCAGCTGTCCGTCTCCCCTCGCCGCTCCCGCCTCCTCGCTCTCCGGCCTCCCCGCGGCGCCTCCATCATCCCTTTTCGGCACAGGCGCGTGAGTCATCAGGCCGGCACAGCAGCGTGATGACACACGTGCCTGTGCCGGAAACTCCGGACGGCCGCAGACGCCCGGAATCCACTGCGGAGCACGGAGCACTCGCTCTCTGCTCCGCAGTGGTATCTCTTCACCTGTGTGCGCTCCGGAGGAGTCGCATACAAGTGAAGAGATAGCCGACAGCTCCCGGGCCACCGCAGCGCCTGGACACTGTCGGCGGTACTCGGCGTTCAGTTATATGCGCTCCCTGAGGAGTCGCATAAATGAAGCGTTCCCTGTCGGCGCACGGGCCATCGCAGCGCCCGAGCCGCCGACAGTGACTCGAGTAAAAGCCCAGGGGGGATTTTTCAGCACATTTTTTGTGCGAAAAACTCGGCTTATAACTCGAGTATATACGGTATGTATCGCCACAATCGTAAATCAAACTGGAAAAAAAACCTGCAATTCCACCATTGTTTTTTGGGCTTCCTTTTTTACAGCGTTCACTGCGCAGTATAAATGACAGGATAACTTTACTATGCGGTTGGTACAATTAGAACAATATGAATTTTTATAGTTTTTTTGTTTTACTACTTTTACAAAGTATTTACAAATACTTTTTTTAATAGAAATGGGTTTGTAAAAAATTGTGTTTTTATGTTGTCATAGTTTGAGAGCCATAACTTTTTTATTTTTCTGTACATGGAGCTGATTATGGGCTCGTTTTTTGTGGTATGAGCTGACATTTTCATTGGTACCATTATGGGGTTCATATGACACCGTGATCGCTTTTTATAAATGTTTTAGGGAGGCAGTATTTTTTCCAGCGGTCACCATCTAGTATAAATGATGTGTTAACTTTATTTAACAGATTAATAAAATTATTACAGTGACACCAAGTATATTTATATTAAAGGCGTTGTCTCACTGCAGCGATTCATATCACCTCAGTCCTGTTTTCTCAGTTTTATTTTTTTAATTCAGTGTTTACTGACTACTACTGGTCTGCAGTGACGAGCTGCTGATGACACCAGGTCTGTAGCTATAGCAACCAGTCAGTACTGGTAGCCAATCAGGAGAGATCAAACTGGTCCATAGCTAAAGTGACTAGCACTAGCAGCCAATCAGGAGAGATCGAACAGGTCTGTAGCTATAGCGACCTGCATTGGCGGCCTAACAGGAGAGATCGAACAGGTCTGTAGCGACCAGCACTGGCAGCCTATCAGGAGAGATCGAACGGGTCTGTAGCTACAACAACCAGTGCTGGCAGCCTATCAGGAGAGATCACACAGGTCTGTAGCTATAGCGACCTGAGGAGCTGATGCAGCCCATACAAGAGGGGATATCTAGGAATAGGTAGGACACTGTTAATGGACACATATTGCAAAGTGACCTGTTTTTGAAAGATCTGTAACATATAATGAAATCCTTTTACCACTTTTGCACAATAAAAAACACTTTTATTAATAAAAGAAAACATATATTTGCATTGCCAAAGTCTGAGAGCCATAACTTTTTTTTTTTGCTGTGTACGGAGCTGTGTAGGGGCTTGTTTTTGTGGGATGAGTTGATGTTTGTATCGACACCATTTTGGGGGACACATTACTTTTTGATTGCCTTTTGACCTGTTTTATCTGTTTTTGGCAGGCAAGGTGAAGCAAGTATAGCAATCCTGGTAGTGGTTTTTATTTTTTACATCGATCACCATGCAATAGACCTGACATGTTAGTTTTACTTCATGGGTTGATACGATTATGCCGATACACAATTTACATATTTTTTTTTATATTGTAGCAGTTAAAAAAAAAAAAAAAAAAAAATGTTTTTATTGTGTAAAACAATGTGTATGCATTGCGCTCTTCTCACTGCCATAACTTTTTCATTTTTCCTTAAATGGCTTTATTTTGCAGGATGAACTGATGTTTCTATTGGTATCACTTTGGGGTTTATATGACTTTGTGATCGCTTTTTATTCCATTTTATGTTAAGCAGGAGAAACAAAAATCGCAGTTCTGCTGTTTTCTTTATGTCATTCATCTTGCGGGTTAAATAAAGTGATAGATTTATAGGTTAGCTTATCATGCATGCGCCTATGCCCAAGGCAGCAGTGCGGAAGCTGACAACGAACTGGCAAGATCGTGCTGAAAGCTGCGGGACACGGCAGCCAAAAGCAGCCAAAATGTCTGGTCACCTTACACTTACCGCAGGGCCCATAGGTAGGTGTTATGGTGTATAAACTCGTCGTACTTAAAGGGGTGTCCCACTGCATTGATTCATCTTACCTCAGTCCTGTTTTCTTGCTTTCATTTTGAATTCAGGGGCATGTTTACTGGCTTCTGCTAGGCTGCAGTAGAAGCCAGGTCTGTAGCTATAGCAACCAGCGCTGGTAGCCTATCATGAGAGGTTGAACAGGTCTGTAGCTATAGCAACCTGAAGAGCTGATGCAGCCCATACAGGAGAGGATATCTAGGAATAGGTAGGACACTGGTAATGGACATATATTGCAAAGTGACTTGTTTTTGCAAGATCTTTAACATAAAATGCAATCTTTGTAGCGATACAACCCCTTTAAAGGAGTTGTCTCATCTCAAAGTTTCCTAGGATGCATGAATGTAATAATGCTGCTTTGATCTGACACTTCCTGGTCAAGCTGTCTGTATTTAGCATGTGAGCTGATGTATTCAGACTTCTGCTAATTAGATAAATCTCATGAGGTCAGGACCAGGGAAGCTTCTGAGTTTAAGTAAACAGCAGTAATTGCTGTCTATTGTCTGAAAGATCAGATAACGAACAAGCTCTCACTGTCTGTGAGACCTGTGTAATGAGTCACTCCCTGCTATCAGATAGAACAAACAGCAGAGGGGAGAAGTACACAGGTCGGTCACTTGGGGAGCCAGAGAGCGCTCAGAAAGTGATAAAAGCACTTGTAGCTCCTTAACAAAAAAAATTAACGCAATATATTTGGAAAACTTCTTTATTTACTATTCCCAACCCTTTAAGGGGTGTATTTTGGTGCCTAATTGTGCTGACATACGCCCCCCAAATCCAATAAAAAGAATGTTACAGATCCCATAAAGGTTGAAACCTCCGGCACCCAAAAATTCTAGAATAAAAACATATCCTAATTCAAAAACGTGTTAAAAATGTCCAAGGTTCTCCGTACTTTCTGGCGTGTTTCGAGCGCTAAATGCTCCTACTCATTGAATAGTCACGGAGAAAATGAATGTACACTAAAAGCAAAACCTTGAGCGCTGAACTCTGAAGTAAATGGGAACGAAAAGAATGTTACTAGTAAAATCACTGTGGTCATTCAAACGTCGATGATTTTATGAAGTAGACGAGGCAGAGAGCTGGTCACCGCGTATTGTACGTGCCGCAATATGCTGTGTGAACGTACCCCAACCCTACTAGGTGGTATTATTAGGGTACGTTCACACGGCTAATGATCTCGCGAAATTGCACGCTTATTTCGCCGCCTATTGCACTTTGCGCTCTAATACGAGCGAGATGCGTGCCGAAATTACGGTAATCCACAGTTCTCATAGAGAACTATGGATTACGCCTCCTCTCCCCGCTCATACAATACGATCGTATTGTACGCCCGGGGAGAAAAGTGACATGTCATTTACTTGCGGCGCTTAGCCGCCGCGAGTAATGACAGTCTATGGGGCCGGCAGGCTGCCCCCCACGCCGCAAGAGTACGCGCCGATCAGTGTGACTCCCAAACACCGGCGTAATTGCCGTGTACGCCTGTACGCCCTGCAATTACGCCGTGTGAACATAGCCTTATACGTGGCGAAAAGTACGCTGCAATTAAGATAATTCATAGTTCACATAGAGAGCTATGGATTACACGTCTTCCCCCCGCACGTACAATACGATCGTATCGTACGCGCGGGGGGAGAATTGACATCTCAATTGTTAACAGGGAAGTCCTACTCTAGGCACAATAGGTAGGTATTATTACGCTGTAGTATTCCAGTGGCTCTCATTGGCCTTACAGGGCAGTAGTATTACTCTAGGCACAACAGGTAGGTATTATTACTCTGTAGTATTCCAGTGGCTCTCATTGGCCTTACAGGACAGTAGTATTACTCTAGGCACAACAGGTAGGTATTATTACGCTGTAGTATTCCAGTGGCTCTCATTGGCCTTACAGGGCAGTAGTATTACTCTAGGTACAGTAAGTATCGGCACAGTCAGGGGCACCCTCAGTCCACAATCTGCCCTCAGTCTTGGTCCCCATCATAGTAATGAATAGCTATGGGTGAGACACACAGGAAATGACTCCCATACACGGCCCACAATTTGGGCCACATGTATGAAAACTATCTCGGTCTAAAACTCACTTTGTTGCCCATAGCAACCAATCAGAGCTCATAACAACCAATCAGAGCTCATAACAACCAATCAGAGCGCCCCTCTCATTTCTGCAGAGCACTATATGATATAAAAGGGGCGCTCTGATTGGTTGCTATGGGCTCTGATTGGTTGCTATGGGCAACAAAGTGAGTTTTAGACCGAGACAGTTTTCATACATGTGGCCCTTTGTGCTGTGGGGACTTTTGATAGAAATGTGTAATGCGTCCTGTGATTAGTTTCTGTCCACAGCGCAGCAGCGAGAGACTGAGCACTGAAACTGGCTAAGCAGCGCCAGTAATGCGCGAACCTGGCTGCTGGGGGCGTGGCTCTGTAGCAGCGGAGGCGGGGCTTGGCGCTCACCTGCCGGGAAGAGTGTTCGTGGCTAAGCGGCACCAGGAACTCGCGAACCTGGCTGGGGGCGTGGCTCTGTAGCAGCAGAGGCGGGGCTTTGGCATTCACCTGTCGGGAAGAGTGGGCGTGGCTTAGCGGCACCAGTAACTCACGAGCCTGGCTAGGGGCGTGGCTCTGTAGCGGCCTTCAGCGGAGGCGGGGCTTGGCTATCACCTGCCGGGGAGGAATGGGCGAGACTAAACGACACCATTAACTCGCGAGCCTGACTAGGGGCGTGGCTCTGAAACAGCGGGGGCGGGGCTTGGGGCTCAACTGCGTGGAAGAGTGGGCGCGGCTAGGCGTCACCAGTAACGTGCGAGCCTAACTAGGGGCGGGGCTATGCAGCGGGGGCGGAGCTTGGTGCTCACATGACAGTTGGATGGGCGTGGCTATAGGTAACAGCAGCAGGTTATGTATGTTCTACCTGGTAACGTCACCGGAGGCGCGGGGCTTAGTAACGAAACGCCGTTGGGATACGCGCAGTTACTGTTGGGCGTGTGCGAGTCTGACAAAGTGACAAAGCCCGAGTAACGCGGTTCAGACAAACGGTGTTCCCGCTGAGGCGGAGAGTGCGTACAGCGATGGCGCTCTGGCTCCGCGGACTCCTGCTCCTCCTGGTTCCTCTGGCTCTAGCAGACTCCGAGCTCCCTTGTCAGGGTTTCGAGGTGCTGGAGGGTTTCATCTCGAAGGATCTGGATCAACCGACCCTACAGGTTGGAGTGAAGGTGCTGGAGGACTCCGCCGATGTGCAGGACGAGCAGGCGTGCTGGGCTCGCTGCTGTAACACTGACGCCTGTGACCTGTCCCTCCTCTACAACGGGAGGTGCAGCCTGCTCAGATGTAGCTTCAATGACTACAACGTGTGTGAGCTGAAGTCGCAGGCGGGCGCCAGGATCTACAGGAAGCTGAACACGGGCGTGCCGCCCACCCGGGAAGGTAATGAGCGCTGAGATCGCCCTTATGGGGGAGGGGCCAGGGGAGTTAGCAGGTTGCCTATAGCAACCGTCCACACTGTGTCCTCGGGGGCTGGCGCTCAGGGCTGTCACAGAATGAGTCCGTCCTCCTTCATGGCCTGAACCATAGAAATGGCAGCGGGGGCTGCAACAGCCATTGCAGCGGCCGCCATTATTGGGGCCACGGAAGTAGAAGTCGCACTAAAACTGAGCAGCGCTGTAACCAAGCGGGCGTCCTAGCTGATCACCATGAGCCGGGCTCGGCTGCTCGCCCAGTGGGGTGTCCTATAGGGATTACTGTCAGATTCTATTATAAAGTCCGGGCAGTATTTTACTATCGGTTTCCATCTTTTAAACGTGTGTTTTTTGCGGTCGGTATCCGCCCACATTGAGCACTGCTATATTCCAGCGGGTCATAGAACGTGTTCTAAGTTTTTTTTTTTATCCGATTTAGGATTTGAAATCCAACCTCAGAAAATCCGAAATGTATAGACTACAGCTCAGATTTTCTATTGAGGTCTGGAGAGGATTTACAGTTAGATTTTTTTTTTTTTTTGTGGATTCTAAATACCAAATCTGCATAAAATCCGACTGTAAACCAGTTCAGTGGAGACGTAGCGTAAGGCTATGTTCACACGGCTTATTTGAGGGGCGTAATTACGCCCCGCAATTACGCCGTGTGGACGGGGGCGGGGCAGGAGGGAGTGGGGGGGCCAGCACCTCGCCGGCCCATAGACCTTCATTACCAGCGGCACGTATACGCCGCTGGTAATTCACATGTCACTTCTCTCCCCCCCCGCGGCGGATTCTCCGAGCAGGGAGAGGAGACGTAATCCATAGTTCTCTATGAGAACTGTGGATTACCGTAATGATTGGGGCGCATTCCAGCCGTAATTCGCGCAGTACAGCGTAAATTACGGACTGAAATACGTCCCATTTTAAGCCGTGTGAACATAGCCTAAGGGGGTTTACATGATGGATTTACTAGTCACATTTCACGTCCCGCTGGTTTCAATGGGAATTATTGGTGTCTGTTCTTACTGCAGATGTCAAATCTGAGACAGGGACAAAGGAAACCCCGGTGAGATGGAGCTCGGTGTCTAAGCCAGTGCTGCACGGGGACACATGGGGTCTGTGCCGCTGATCCCACAGGGTATGTTTAGAGCACTAAAATCTGTGGGGTGAACATCGGTTTAGGGCGTCCAAACATCCTAGAGGGGTCCCCTTCTCCCAGGCTTGATGTGATCGCGTTACACGGCCACCGATCTGCTTGTTATCACTGCAGATTAAAGGGGTCGTCCAGTGTATCTAACCTCATAAAGGCGTCGTACAGTGTATTTAACCTCTTAAAGGGGTCGTACAGTGTATTTAACCTCTTAAAGGGGTCGTCCAGTGTATAAAGCCTCTTAAAGGGGTCGTCCAGTGTATAAAGCTTCTTAAAGGGGTCCTCCAGTGTATAAAGCCTCTTAATGGGGTCGTCCAGTGTATATAACCTCTTAAAGGTGTAGTGTATATAACCTCTTAAACAGGTTGTCCAGTGTATTTAATCTCTTAAAGGGGTCGTCCAGTGTATATAGCCTCTTAAAGGTCTAGTGTATATAACCTCTTAAACAGGTTGTCCAGTGTATTTAATCTCTTAAAGGGATTGTCCAGTGTATATAACCTCTTAAACGGGTTGTCCAGTGTATTTAATCTCTTAAAGGGGTCGTCCAGTGTATATAATCTCTTAAAGGGGTCGTCCAGTGTATATAATCTCTTAAAGGGGTCGTCCATTGTATATAACCTCATAAAGGGGTTGTCCAGTGTATATAACCTCATAAAGGGGTGTCCAGTGTATATAACCTCATAAAGGGGTCGTCCAGTGTATATAGCCTTTTTTATGGCTTTTTATTCTATTTTATGTGCAGCAGCACAAACAAAAATCGCAATTCTGAAATTGTGTTTTATTTGTTTTTTTTACAGCGGTCACTGTGCGGGTTAAATAGTGAGAGTCATAGGTTAGGTTGTTAAGCCTGCAATGATACCAAATACAGTATGTAGACTTTTTTTTCAGTGATAAGCATTTGGAATGGGTGAAGGGCAGTGTATGTGTTTTACTGTATATATATATATGTGTGTGTGTATGTGTATGTATATATATATATAAAATTTCTTTTTTAATTTTCCCACTATGGGACTATTCTCCGTGATCACTTGTATAATACATTGCACCACATATCTGTACTGCAATGTATTATAATCAGAAAAACAGCAAGGCATGCAGCGTTTGTTTCTGTATAAAGTTAACAATATTCCAACCTTTATTTCAAAGCAGTTAAAATCCAAACATGTTATCCAGTGGAACACCGCATCTAAGCCGACGCGTTTCGGAGTAAAAACCCCTTATTCATGGCATAGTGATAGGTTCACAAGCGGGACTCTTCTATACACTAATACCTATCATGTGATCCCATCATGTGACATAAGTCTTGTGACGTAATGAATATAAACAATGCTAAAAACATATATCTAAATAAAATTCGAGCGATCCCATTGAAAAATGTCAATACTGGCGCATCAAGTCGTGTCTTTTATTAAGACCGTCGGGATATCTTGTACTAAGTTTAAACATCCACCATGCTTCTCTTGCTAGGAGCTTGCGTCTATAGTCACCGTCCCTTATAGGTCTGGTAACCCGTTCTACACCCTGGAATCTGAAGCCGTCGACGTCACCCGCATGGATTTCATGGAAATGCTTAGATGCCATAGAGGCTCCAACACATAGGGGCCTCTGCGCATCCGACAAGGGCCTGCGAATTCGCACTTTGAGCGCTGTGCTTGTGCATCCTACATACTGTCTGCAACATGAGCTGCACGTAATGAGGGAAACTACAAAGTGAGTATTACAATTTATATAGGATGTCATTTCAAAGGATTCTTTGCTGACACTGGACACACATTTCTTAGAACTGGTTACATGTTTGCAAGCTGTACAGCGTGTGTGCCCGCATTTATACATGCCCTTGGTAGATAACCAAGACTTATTTGGCATGTTTGTATCCGATATAAATAGACTTGGAGATAAAAGGGAACTTAGTGTTTGACCTCTCCTGGGTACAAAACGTATATTGTTTTCTGTCACAATATTTCGCCTATTTTCCTGTGCCATCAATAATGGAAGATATCTTTTTATTTTAAACTGTGGACATACTCCCGTACCCTTGCACACTTTGTACCCTAGTGTCTCTGACTTATGTTGGAGGTGTAGGGCGACGCAAGGATCTTTGGCCCATATTTTTTGGGACTGCCCTAAAATAAAACCTCTTTGGAGAACAGTCCAATCTTTTGATCCAGAGTGTTGTGGGAATCGCCATTCCCGCGGCCCCTGAGGTCTACCTACTAAATATCTCTCCTGATGGTTTGCGACGTCCCCAATCACGCCTATTGCTGCCTCTGTTGACGGCAACCAAATGTCTCATAAGCAAGCATTGGAAGTGTCAAGAGCCCCCCTCAAAGGACCAATTGATCAGCCGAGTGAAAGACATTCGGGAGATGGAATACCTCACGGCTCTATTAGACGACAGGATAGATAAATTCGAAATTATCTGCAAACCGTGGGACTACTATATAATCTCCACTGCCCCCTAATGGCAGCATAGTAAAGTGGGCCCTGACCAGGCCTCTCTTCTCTCAGCTCTCTCTACCTCCAACATCCCCTGGTAGAATTCCCTCTTGTAGTCTGTACTTGTTTGTGTATATGTCTCAATGTTTTTCTGGATGTTTGTTTTACCCATTATAAACGGGTCACTTGTTAAATATGTTGAGAACGCCGGTTTGATTGACACCTATGATATGTACCATTCTCCACAGCTAATCTATAGGCATGTGTTCTGTCTATATGATTGTAAATCTGTAGGCATTACTGCGACGCAGAGACATCCATCTAGGTACAGTGGTATGTCGATCTTATGTTAATTACTTGTTTCATACTCTAGGATAGCACTATAACTAATACATAGATTATTCAGAGGAAAATGAAAAGGATTAACAGTAATAACCTGGCCTAGAGCACCGGGGATGTCTTTGTTGGGCTTCTCATGGGCCTAGAACACCGGAGGTGATACCATTAACTACTTCGCTCTCTTCATTTAAAAAAAAAAAAAAAAAAAAGCCCTTTATTAATATGGACCACAAGAGATCCTATCCTTGGTTCTCGGGAGCGATGGGGGGCTTGTCATTGTCATCCCTGGTGTTCTGGAGCGGTAGAGGCACCACAGGCATATGAAACGTACTCGAGCTGACTCACCCTCCCTGTACGAGTTATTGCTTCTCCCCCCCCCCCCCCTTATCCTATTTCCTGCCTCCCTTGTCCTTCTGTTTTGTATGCTCGTACAGATCCTTCTTAACAGCATCGAGATCATGATATCTATTAGCCTCTGTTTGGTTTTCTGTAAAGAAATGCATATTCTTGTGTCCAGACTGGAAAGTACCGTTTATTCTTACTGCACCATGCTATAGTTTACCAACCATCACATTGTATTCAATTGTTAACACCATCTTGTATGTCATACTGTCCATGTCATTTATCTTTAAAATCCTTTAATAAAAATTACAGTTAAAAAAAAAAATAAACTGTGGACTGAAGGTAGTTTTTACTTGTCCCACTATGGGACTATACTCCGCGATCACTTGTAGAATACATTGCACTACATGACTGTGCTGCAATGTATTATCCAACTGTCATTCAGCCTGTCAGACTCTGCCTCTGGATAGAGCCTGACACGACTACGTTATAGACCACTATAGACCAAGCCTATCTTGTAAATGTTCTATTATGGGGTGCATGGGTAATCGGCAGGGATCTGCAGCAGCACATGCTCTGGAGTGATGCGCGGCTTCCTGAGTAGCTGCTCCTCCTGCATTCTGCTGACGGGGAGAGTCAGGAAGAACTTATTCTCCAGGGAAGGAACTACCAGGGAGCCTTGAAGAAGTAAGCAAGACAGAGAGAGAGTCAGCGATTGATGAGAGCGCAGGAGTGAGGAGGTGGATCCCAGTGACCTGACCGCCTGGTTCACAGCTAATCCAGACCCGTGCATCAAATGCAAAACCCACTCTGGGTGCCCTCCTGTGCTAGAGGGATTGTCCGTAAACACTATGCCCCCTTCAGAAGTGGGCAGCTCTGATCGTAATAGAGTAACTATGAGTTCTATGGGGACATGAAGGCTCTACAATCTATGAAATGCAGTAAGACAGTTTCTACTTTGTGGAAAACAAGCTAGTGATGTACAATAAAGCAGATTATATAATGGCCTCCTATCTAGAGGTTAGTGCTTGCAGCATTGCTGCAGGGGTTTAAGAGGTGGGGGGGTTAGCCTGTCAGTGCTCAGACCATTGGTCTGCATGGCTGTCATTCCAGAAGGAAGCCTCTTCTAAAGATGATACCCAAGAAATCCTGCAAACAATTTGCTGAGTACAAGCAAAGGACATGGATTACTGAAACCAAGATGGTCTGATGAGACCAAGATAAACTTAATTTGTTTCAGATGGTGTCCAGAATGTGTGTCAGAAACCGGGTTAGAAGCGTGTCTTGCCTACAGTCAAGCATGGTGGTGGGAGTGTCATGGTTTGGGGCTGCATGAGTGCTGCCGGCTGTGGGGAGCTACAGTTCATTAATCGAACCATGAATGCCAACATGTACTGTGACCTACTGAAGCAGAGAATAATCCACACCCTTCTGGGCCACAGGGCAGTATTCCAACATAATAATGACCCCAAACACACCTCAAAGACCACCACTGCCTTACTAAAGAAAATGAGGACTGGCCAAGCATGTCTCCAGACCTAAACCCTACAGAGCATCTTTGGGGCATCCTCAAATGGAAGGTGGAGGAGCACAAGGTCTCTCACATCCACCAGCTCCGTGATGTCGTCATGTATTGTTACACAAGTTGTACACAGACTAATTTACATTGTATCAAAGTGTCATATCTTCAGTCTTGTCCCATATTTACAAAAACGTGAGGGGTGCACTCACTTTTTTTTAGATACTGCGTGTGTGTGTGTAATATATATATATATATATATATATATATATATATATATATATATATATATATATATATATATTATACCACCGGGGCCGGGACAAGGCATTTTGGTGCCCTAGGCAAGTACAGCCAATGGCGCCCCCCCCCCCCCCCCCCCAACAGCACCACACACCACTAATTCCTCTCCTCCCTGCGCCAGGACCTGTCACTAACTTTCTGCATATTCCACATAGATCCTGCCCATCTCCTCAGCAGTCACTGCACAATGACAAATTAGCTTTTTCAAAATCGCTCCCCTCCATATGACAGTGCAATGCATTACAAATAACAGTCACCAAAGAATCCACCGATACATGGAGCAAATCTACCAGACGCATGACTGTTACTAAAAAACACTCCTACAAAACCAAGACCCAAAACTATTACTACTTAAGGATCAAATAATCCTGCCAGACCCTGACCGAACGCGACCCCCACATGTGACTATCAGCTGTACACAGGCTCTGATTACATATACCACCGCCATACAGTGACCAGATAGTGGTAGGTACTAGTTGTATGTAGACGCTCTGCAGACATATAAGTGATTACACTGCAGTTACATTTAGTGACTACTCACAGGAGACGTCTTTTCTGATCAGCGTCGTTCACTTCCCTTTTCTTCTCCATCCGTTTCACACCTTCCTGCTGATTGCTCCCGGCCAATACTCGTCCCTGAGGGTTTGGACACAAATATCTTAGAATCCTCACATTTCCAGCAACTCCTTAATTATAGGTATATAAGTCCCCTCAGTCAGACAGGTACATACGTCCCCTCAGATAGGAAGCTATATAGGTCCCTGTAGTTAGGTATATATGTCCCCTTAATTAGGCAGGGATATACAGGTCCCCATCAGTTAGACAGGTATATAGATATGCCCTCTCAGTCAGACAGGTATATATATATATATATATATAGTCTCTAGTATATGATATATAATATTTAGCTCCTCAGTCAGGCAGTATAAAAGATATTGGTCCTAGGCAGGTATATAGTGGCACTCAGGTAGCTATATAGGGGCACCCTCAGGCAGGTATATAGTGGCACCCTCAGGCAGGTATATAGCTATAGGGGCACTCAGGCAGGTATATAGCTAGGGGCACTCTCAGCAGGTATATAGCTAGGTGCACTCAGCAGGCATATAGGGGCTTTCAGCAGGCATATGGGGGCACTCAGCTGGCATATAGGGGCACTCAGCAGGCATATAGGGGCACTCAGCAGGTATATAAGGCTCAGGCAGATATATAGGGGCACTCAGCAGGCATACAGGGGCACTCAGCAGGCATATAGGGGCACTCAGCAGGCTATAATAGGGCCACTCAAGCATGCATCGGGGGCCTCACTCTTACAGGGCACTCAGCAGGCATACAGGGGCACTCAGCAGTCATACAGGGGCACTCAGCAGGTAAAAACAACAACATTCATACTTGCCTTCTTCCCGGGCGCGCACTCCTCTTCAGGCCCCGCCTCCAGCACCCGGACGCTCCTCGGGCAGCTCCTCGGGCGCACGGCCTATGACACGCTGTGTGCCCGAGGAGAGGCAGTGTCGCAATGACATCACTTCATCGCGACGCTGCCAGCTGAGCCGCACGGGACCTCGCCGGCTCCGCTGTGTCGGACCCGTGGCTCACCGGAGGATCCAGCCCGACACTGTCTGCGGGGCAGGGAGCGCCTTCAAGGAGACCGCCGGCACTTCAGGCCCACGGCAGTGGCCTGGAGCCCGGCGAGGTTCGGGGCCCTGCCTGCGCCCCTTAGGGACAGGCAGAGGTAGGCGCCCTAGGCGATCGCCCACCTCTGCCTACCCGTCGTCCCGGCCCTGTATACCACATCCTAGAAGATCTCAATGAATGAAATGATCCAGTTACAATTCTTTAACAATAAAACATACAAATTATCAATGAAAATCAAAATTAATATCCCATGGAGTCTGGAATGATGCTCAAAATCAAAGTGTAACTTAGATTTCAGGCTGCTCTAACTTCAGTGGAAATGCCTCAAGAGGCTCAGTAGTGTGTGGCCTCCATGTGCCTATATGATCTTCCTACAACGCCTGGGCATGCTCTTGAAGAGGCGGCGGATGTTCTCCTGAGGGATCTCCTCCCAGACCTGGATTAAAGCATCAATCAAATCCTGTACAGTCTGTGGTGCAACGTGGCGTTGATGGATGGAACGAGACAAGATGTCCCAGATGTGCTCCATTGGATTCAGGTCTGGGGAACGGGCAGGCCAGTCCATAGCGTCAATGCCTTCATCATGCAGGAACTGCTGACACAATTCAGCCACATGAGGCCTAGCATTGTCATGTATCAGAAGGAACCCAATGCACCTGCATATGGTCTCAAAATTGGTCTGCGGATCTCTTACCGGTACCTAATGATAGGGTACCTCTGGAGAGCACAGGGCACCAATGTTGAATCTACCAATCTTGGTGTAGCTCTGGCAAATGCCAATCGCCCCGCATGGTGTTAGGCTGTAAGCACAACACTGACTCGTGGCCATCGGGAGCTCATACCACCATCATGGAGTCTGTTTCTGACAGTTTGAGCAGGATATAAGTGGCCTGCAGGAGTTTACATACACTATATAAAAAGCCCCATCTGCGTGTTTTTCTCACTATCTGACATGAAATCAGAATAAACCTTCCCTGTTTTAGATCAATTAGGAACCAAAATTATTTATATTTGCCAAATGCCAGAATAATGAGAGAGAGAAATTTTGACGGCATTTTAATTACTTTCTGCAAAGTCAAAAGTTTCCATACCTTTCATTAGGATTTGGTAGCATTGCCCTTAAACTGTATGACTTGGGTCAAACATTTTGGATATTCTTCCACAAGCTTCTCACAATAGTTGGTAGGAATTTTGGCCCATTCCTCCTGAGAGAACTCGTGTAACTGAGCCATATTTGTAGGTCGCCTTGCTTGCACCTGCCTTTTCCGCTTTGCCCATACATTTTCAATAGGACTGAGATCAAGGCTTCGTGATGGCCACTCCAAAACATGGACTTGTTCTCCTCAAGCCACTTTGTAACCAGTTTGGCAGTAGTTACGGGTCACTTACCATTTTGAAGAACAAATTCCACCCAAGCTTTAACTTCCTGGCTGATGTCTTCAGATGTTGCTTCAGTATTGCTACATAATCTTCTTTTCTCATGATGCAATCTATTTTGTGAAGTGCCCCAGTCCCTCATGCAGCAAAACAACCCCACAACATGATGCTGCTGACCCCTTGTTTCACAGTTGGGATGATGTTCTTAGGCTTCCAAATTTCTACCTTTTTCCTCCAAACATAACAATGGGCATTATGGCCAACAGTTCAATTTTAGTTTCGGCAGACCACAAGTCTTGTCTCCAAAAATGTAGGTTTTTGTTCCAGTGTGCATTTGCAAACATTAATCTGGCTTTTATATATTTCTTCCTGGCAGAGTGGCCTTTCAGCCCATATTGATACAGTACTCGTTTCACTGTGGATAATGACAGAATCTTACCCGCTTCTGCCAGCATCTTCACAAGGTCTTTTGCTTTTGTTCTTGGGTTGATATGCACATGTTGGACCAAAGCACATTCATCTCTGAGACACAGAACCTGTTTCCTTCCTGAGCAGTATGATGGCTGGACATTCCCATCTTGTTTGTACTTGCATATAATTGTTTGTACAGATGAACGAGGAACCTTCAGATATCTGGAAATTGCACCCAAGGATGATCCAGACTTGTGCAAGTCCACAATTCTCTTCCTGATATCTTGGCTGATTTCTTTAAACGATCTCATGATGTTACAAACAGAAGCGGTGTATTTCTGCTGTGAATTAAAATACATCCATAGATGTGTCTTTAATTAACTCAGATGTTGCCAATAAACGTATCAGAAGCTTCCAAACACATGACCTCATCATATGGGCTGTCCCAAATTGTTTGAAGGCATAGTAATCCTAGTGTATGGAAACTTTCGACTTTGCAGAAAGTAATAAAAATGCCTTAAAATCCTCTCTCTCATTATTCTGGCATTCGGCAAATATCAATAATTTTGGTTCCTAATTGACCTAAAACGGGGAAGGTTTATTCTGATTTCATGTCAGATAGTGAGAAAAACCTGCAGATGGGGCTTTTTATATAGTTTATGGAAACTTCTGGCTTCAGCTGTGGATATGTTATCCCTAACAGTTTGTAGTCTGGAGCCATAGAAACACAAAGGTCTGCATGAATGCTGTACGTGGCAAGGTGTCTTTTGCTTTATTTTTCGGGTGCTATATTCCTGGCCTACCTGCGAAGGCAGCTGTTCTGTGTTTGGGAATGGAAACGTTTGGGTGCTTGTGCATACAGACAAGACATGGAAAGCTCTAAAGAAACATTTATGCAATCTACAATACATGAAAAAAAACTTTGAGATTCTTAGTTCACATGTTTTGATCAAAAAATGTTTAAGCCACCCCCGGCTATCAACAGGATCTGAAGGCGGGTGGTCCTACTCTATTTTTACCTCTCATTAGAGTCCAATTCAGACTTCTCACTTGGGTCCACAGACCTTCATAATCCAGAGAGAAAAAAGCACCAACCTTATAAGCATACTGCACTGATCTAGCAACCTGTGGAGGTGGGCGGGGTGCAAGAAACCAAAATGGAGGCATCCATTCCTCCCTATATGAATTGAAAGCAATGTATGCCAAATGCAACGTATAGTTCTGCACAAAAAAACATTTCTGAAAAACACAGTGTGCCACTGG
This sequence comes from Phyllomedusa bahiana, assembly GCA_025379985.1. Lineage (NCBI taxonomy): Eukaryota > Metazoa > Chordata > Amphibia > Anura > Hylidae > Phyllomedusa > Phyllomedusa bahiana. The sequence continues at coordinate 47,206 of JAODAL010025088.1, forward strand.
CATGGTTGTGGCATATTTATATACACACATTCCAATATCAGTGGCACACCATTAGCTAAAAGGGCTATCAAACAAGACATGGAAACCTCTAAAGAAGCATATAAGGCCTCACTTTGATGCCCAAAACATCCGATCAGAGCTTCGCTTTCACTTCTCCTGAGTAGTTTAAGAGATGAAAGCTGCGCTGTGGTTGCTCTCGGAAACAAAGACCGTCTTACTGTTAGACAGTTTTGATAAATGAGGTCCACAGACCATATGACTGCTGCTTGTTCTGTAAATTAACCCAACTGCTCTCTCTTTTCTCCTCACCAGATTTCTGCCTGCCGAAAAAGGAAACTGGGCCGTGTCGGGCGGCATTTAGAAGATGGTGGTATGACGCCAAGACTGAGACCTGTCAGAACTTCATCTATGGAGGTTGTAATGGTAACCTCAACAACCATGTGGGACAAGAAGAGTGTATGGACAGGTGTCAAGGTGTAAAAGGTGAGCTTCACATGTACCTGGTTTACTATGGTAAACCCTCTACAAGGTGGCTTTTCTAGAATGCTTGGCGCACTTAGATAATGTCATCTTCAGTGAGTCCTGTCTGTGCACACTCATTGGGTTCTCTTTTGAGATGACGCCCAGTAAAAGGACCAGAAAGAACCTTCCAAATTAAATCTTACATTCTATGGAGAACTATTAAGCCTTGCAAGGGTTAAAATCTGTTATTTCGGTCACAAATGCCTTGCTGGTTTGTAGGTTAGTTATTAAGAGCAACATTTATGAAATTTGGCATGTGAACGGCAAATTCCATGCGCATAATAATGGCATAGAATGCGCCTGATTTATGAACCTGTTCTACAGGGTGACATCTCTGGCTCAGGTAAACCACTTTGAAAGTGCTCTACCCGTTCCTGCTGTAATGCGCCTAGAAATGCTGTAGCGAAGCCATAAGTATGTAGCTTCACAGGGTTCTAGTGCACCCCGCCTCCCGCAGGGAGACTTAAACATTTATGAACGGGGCTTTGCCCGACATCGGGCTGAAAAGACGCCAGATATCTGGCGCAGCTCATTTCTCATGGCCCAATTTGTTTTAATTCCTCGAACGTCTAATCCCTCCCTTAAAAATTCCCATAGTACGGGGGTCTTTTCGTTCTCATGGTGTGCGTGTACATATTGGGATAAAAACTGATGCGATGCTTCCCTGCACAGTGAGGGGTGGGCTGGCTCCCGGTGCCGTGGCGGCGGAGTTGCCGGTTCCTTGAGGGGCGGGGAGCGGGCTTGCGATCCCCCGGAGCGGGGGAGGTGGCGGCCGGTCCCTGAGCGGCTGGACGGGCCCTGTCCCGGGTGCCGGAGCGGTGGAGCGGGCTTTCCCCTTTCCGTGGGGGCTAGCGTGGCGGGCCCCGGTGCCGTGCGCGGCTGGAGCGTGGCTGTGCCGGTGCCGTGGGCGGCTGGAGCGTGGCTGTGCCGGTGCCGGGGGGCGGGAGGGGGTGTGCCGGGTGGAGTGGGCGGCTGGAGCGGGGCGTCCCGGTGCAGTGAGCGGTGGAGCGGGGCGTGGGGTGCAGTAGGGCTGGAGCGGGGTGTGCCGGGGCCGTGGGGGGCTGGGCGGGGCGTCCCGGTGGTGGGGGGGGTTTGGAGCGGGGTGTCCCGGGTGCCGTGGGCGGCTGGAGCGGGGCTGTGCCGGTGCCGTGGGCGGCTGGAGCGGGGCTGTGCCGGTTCAGTGGGCGGCTGGAGCGGGGCTGTGCCGGTGCAGTGGGCGGCTGGACTGCTGTCCCCGGTGCAGGGGGGCGGCTGGAGCGGGCGGTTGGTTCGGGGTACACCGCGTGACTATGCTGTCCAAATTAAAACACTGATTCCCGGGCATGAAGAAATGACACCAGACACAGAGCTGATATGAGTTCCCCCTCGGTGAACAGACCCAGAAGAAGGCCTTTATTGAAATAAAATGGATTTTTAAAATGGTTCAGGGCATGGCTAAGTTCCTTTGTTTTTGCAGTTTTCAGGAATGTGGCCTAGTTGTTTGGGTTCCCCAGATTGGTCATGGTTTTCCCCCCAGGCCATGCGGCACATGGGGGAGGGCCCAGGAAGAGGCCCATCTTGGAGTATCTGTGCGTTCAGCTAAGCTTATATGTGAAAAATGTTTTTGCACCACAAACTTCATTAAAAAGCACTAAAAAAATTGTTTGCCCCCAAAAACCCCCCTAAAAATTATTACCTCTACCCTATTTGTTTCACATTGTTTTTCCCCCAAATCTGAAATCCCTGTCCCCTGCCAAGCCGGGGGGAAAGGGATGTGGATGCTTCCCATTTTGAGACGGCCACTTTGCGGGGGACCCCCTTTTGTTTGGGTTTTCCCACCCCTACGGGCCCCTATTCTTTCCCTTTTAAATCATTGGATCCTAATCTTGGTAAAGAATTAGGTTCTCAGGGGGGCATATGGGTCCGGCTTTAAGCATGTTGTCCATGTTAACCAAAGGGGAAAGGTTGGAGTTACATTATCAATACCTTTGTTATAATCTTTTTTATGCAGGGAAAATAAAAGGAGAATCACTCCTCTACAAACCAAAACTATGCGTCCCTACTTGAGTCCCCCCTTGCCACCCTGACACCCCACCCAAAATAACGCCCCCATGGGTCCTTCCCCAGGTTCTCCTTCCACTTTTGGGGCAGATCATCCAATTTTGCAAGGCCATCGTCCCTTCCCAGGGGGACCATATTGTCTGGAATATATGTGCAAAACGTCCCCAACATTTTGCAAACACCTCCTTTTTGCTAAAACATGCCAAACCCATTCTATTTGGGAACGTCAGGGAGATTTTGGGGACCAAGTGGTTTTGGCTAGACCCGGGAGAGCTCCCTAGAGAATTAATAAACCCGTTGGTTGTAAAACGGGAAAATTTCCAGTCAACTTTTTCATTAATGACCCATGGGGCATAAAAAATGAGAAAAAACCCCCTTTACCCCTTGGGTCACCCCTTTTAAATTCATTGGGGCCCCCCCTTGGGGACACCTATGGCATCTAGTATATGTGGGGGTCAAAACCCCCCGGGGGGGCCTCCCTCTTGTTTTGCTATGTGTTATTTTCCCAAAGATACCAAGGTCCTCTGGATTGGAAGTATGTGGAAAGGCATTTTAAATTTTGGGTGAGCGTACATTGCCCCGCCAGTTACTTTTAAACCTCCCCTAGTGCCCCATCCCCCAAAAACCCAAAAATTTTTGCAAAGGATGGCCTGATTTTAATTTGGGCCATCCATGAACTAAAATTTTTGGCAAAAAACCTTCAAAAAGTTGCCTAAAAATCTATTACCTGGGGGGGGACTTAACAATGTTTTTTCCCTGTAGATTGGGTGCCTTCCCCCTGGTTTTGGGGTCTTGGTAACTATGGGAAAATTTAATTTTCCAATCTTCCAGGCACTTTGGTTTGTAGAGGTTTTAGAAACAAACCCAAAAAACCCCTCTTTGCATGACGGGGATAGTTGGGGGTACTGTAACAATGGGGTTGGATAGCACTACATAAAAAATTTATTTTATTTGGCTTTGGGCGTATACTTTAGCCATTCCCCCCAGGCATTTTTTCATATACCCTGTTTCCATTGCCAGGTGTCCTTAAAAGTGGGTTTTTCCATGGCCCCCATTTTTGAATGTTTGGATTTTGGGGCCCAAAAGGGGTTGGGCCCGGGGTTTTTTTGTTATTTGGGGGCGCGCCCACTTGAAGAACCCACCATATTTTCTAGCTTAAATTTTTACCAATGGGAACAATCTAACTTTCCCCCATATGTATATTTTTACCCATCACATGGGTTCCCGCATTAGGGGTTGGGGTGACTCGATATTGAAACCAATGGATTGCAAGCCCCTATATAACCACAATTTTTTCCAGTTTTTTCCCTTTAAGATCATTTAGTGAGAAGGGATCTTTTTTGGAATCTTTTTGTTCATCCGGTTGAGGTCTGAAACCCCAGTCACCCCCTTTTCCACCCTGGGCTGTCCAAGAGCTCAAGCTTCACCCCACCCTTCCCATCACACAAATATTGTTGCCCCCCCTTCAACTGGTGGCCTACCCACTGGAAGCCCAACTATGATAACAACTGAAAATAACAGTAATCAAATTTATATGTGGCTATTTGGGGCATTTTGAAGAATTATACCAAAAGGGGGTTCCCCTTATCCTGGGTGATCGCTACTTGAGGATTCTGTACTGTGTCAGGGTAACACACAAAAGGATATTCAGCCACATAGGGGGAAAACCCTTTTTGCAATGCGATGCATGGACCATGTACTCTTCCCTTCAACTTTCAGCGTAGGAGTGGTCAAAAGGATTGGGAAAGGGGGCCCCGTCAAATTAGCCCAAAGGATTTCCCTCACGTGTTTCTTCACCAGTGTATCTCCTGTTGAATAAGTGACAACCCGAGATAGATTTGGATTGGAATGGAAAAAGAACTAAAGCGTTGTTATTTCCCAAAATTCTTTACACAGAGAGATAACAAAAATTCCAAACTATATTTCCCAAACTTAACTGGGGGGTGGAACCCGCCCCCCTCGGGGGCCCCCCAAAGGTATTTCTAGGGGAAAGCCCAGTGGGTTGTCTTGGGGGGTGTTTCTTATGGAGTACGCGCTATTGGTAAAATTTTGGGCCGGGGCAATACCCCTCCCTGTCTTTTGAGGTTTTTTTTTTCAAGGTGAATTTTTCAGTCTCTAAACCTTCCCACTACTCTGGGGTGATAGGGAGTGTGCAGACCTGGGTCCGCCCCCACCATTTTCCCACAAAGATTTGGTTTTTCTGTTAAATGCTGGCCCCGGGTCATCTCCCCCATTCGGGGACTCCAAAACGCCCCCCACCTCGTTAGAAGTTTCTTGTGTAGTTTTTGGGTTCATGTTAGAATCGGGTATGCTTGGGCCCATCCGAGAACTTTCCCCCATACCAATGCATACGATAGCGCCCCGCTTTTGGGTAATTGGATGTGGTCAATTTGAACCCTTTGGAAAGGGGTATTGGTTTGGCTAAATGCTTATTTGGCACTGCTCGTCCGGCCCTGGGTTGGTGTTGCAAATCTCCACCCTTTTGGGTGTATTTAGCACCATAGTGGAAACCCGGGGCCAATAGATTTTATTCACAGCCCCTGTATTTGGTTTTTTCCCCTATGATAATCCATCGCCCATTGGGCCACTGCTGGATGGGCAGGGGGGGGTAGCCACCCCCTGCCCCCAAAACCCATAGCCCCAGGGGGTGCTATCATTCGTTTTTGGCCCCTTCTTGCCCCCATTCCTTCTTTTCTTCCTCCGGGGCATTCTAAAAAGTTAAAAGGGTTTTTTTACCCCTGCCTTTTTTCCTTTACTGCATTTCCCGGGACTTCACAGGCCCTTTCTTTGGATTGAGCCTTGTCTTAAAAACCACCTCTCTTCTTCAGGGGTTTTTGTAGTGCAGACTTGTTTTTGGTCTGCCAGATGGTTCCCCTTCGCCTCCTTGATCCCAGCTTACCATGGCTTTCACTTTAATGATTGCTATTTTTGGGGGAAAAGGGTTTAGTGCCTCCAGGAGTTTGACCCCTTTTGCTTTTTTATTGGAACCCCACGGTTTTTACCCTCGGGGCTGCCCAGATTTGGGCCCCCAAAATCATGTGCAATGCCAAAATGCATACTTGATCATATAAATTTGGCTGTTTTTCCTTTACTGTTGCTGCCCCGTCAGGGTTTCGAGTCATTTTCTTGTGCTGATAGGGGGTGGGGGGAGTGCCCCCGCAGAAAAACGTTGTGGGAGTCACAGAAACCCAGTATGAAATTTCCCCTTTTACAGAAAATTAGATCCACAGTGAATACACTAGTTGCTTTAATTGGTTTTCACAAACGTTGGGGAATGGGGACCCCCTCTTGTGCATGACTTCAAGGCAATCTGAATGAAGGAAACTGGGTCATCATCATACTGGAGTGGAGGGATTGGGAAAGTCATGCCCTCCGGGGCCCTTATATTCCCCCCCTTAGAGAGGAAGCGGTTGCAGGGTTGAGAGCTGCATTTTTTAAGTAACGGGGAAGAAGTAGAAGGGGCTTTGGGAGACGCATTTGGCTTTTGTGTTGATAAATTTTTTTGCTGATTTTGGTCTAATATGGTTTTCAAAAGAGGTCTGGAGGAATGGGTGGCCCCAAATAATATAAAGTCTACCCAAAAGGGTTGACTGCAAAAAACGGCCCTCAACTAGGGTCCCGTCTGTGCCACTGGGTCTAGGCTATGGAGTAGTACCCAAGAGGCCTCATCTGTCCCCCGGGGGGTTTTGGGCCAGGACCCCTAAAGCGTGCCTCGAAAATTCAAGACAAAAAGGGTGAAAGGTTGGGTATAGTCTGGAATGCCGAGCGCTGGGGCCTGACAACGATTTTTTTTCGACGGTCAACTCCATCTCCCCCTCAAGAAAAGGGTTTTGGGTCTTGATACCAAAGGGATTCTAAGGGCTTCATACAAAGGTTCCATGTGATGAATTTGGGGATCCATTGTCTACAGTAAGTCACCACCCAAGGAAAGCTTGTAATGTTTTTTTTCCACAGGTGTTTTGGGAAAGTCTTGATAGCAAATTTGCGGGTTTTTGTGAGGTGCTTGCAACCTTGAAAATGCAGTGGCCGAAAAAAGATTAGTACCACCCTTAGTTTTTCTTAGAAACTTTAGAGTTGATTGAGGCCCAAATGTTGGGATAAAACAAAGAAAATTTGTTCAAACTTGCGGCCTTCACAGCAAGTAAAAGGGCACACTATTGGAGGAGGGTAACATTTGGGTGGTCACCCTCCTGCATCAAAACTTGTAGGGCTTGGAAAAGTGGTTTGGGAGATTTTGGCCCCGAGGGATACAGTCAGGTGTATTGTTGGTCTGTATGTAAAGAAATAAGTATTGACAGTCCCATGGGGAGGAACGCTGAAAAAGGCATTTGGAGGTCCACCACTGTAAAATGGGTGCAGAAGGGGTTTTTAGTCTGAAGAAAGGTGGGGGATTTGGACAATCGGGGGTTCCCCAATGGGGCTTGATTGACCCTCAAGTCCTGAACCATTTGAAATTTTCGGTTCATCTGGGGGGTCTTCTTTCCCCACAGGAAACAGTGGTGGTTTTTTAGGCGAATACAAGGTATAAGCCCCCTTGTGAGGGGTTTTAGAGATTGGTCTTTTAGGAGGGCCCCTTTTTGCAGGGTTGACGGTAGTGTACACGAGGGATGGTAGCCCCTTTTTTGGGGAAAAAAACCCTTTATGGAGGACTGGGATTGGGCCAATTCACGGCCTTTGGGCCACCCCAGTGTCTGGTAGCTGGTTAAAAAATAGTCAGGGTAGCTGCGTATTTTCCAATGGAGAAAAATCAATATTAGGGGGGACTAGTAGTAAAAAGAAACCCTTTGGGAAAATGGTGAATTTGTCAATTTTCCAATTATCAAAGAATAGTAGCTTTGGTTTTTTGTAGAAGGTCCGCTCCGATAAATTAAGTGAAGTTTTGGGGAGACGGGGTCTGCTACAAAATCCGGTGTGGGTGAGGGGTTGGAATGGTAATTTTTAGATGTAGGCTTCCCCCAAACCCCCACAGGAGATGAAACAAAGAATGAGAGTCTTGAAGGAAGGGTCTTGTTTTCCCTGATAACGACCCGGCTGACCCTGTCAACTAAAAATGGTAAGGGTATCTGCCACAGAACTTGAAAAAGTAAAAAGGTCCCCATTGTGTTTTTAAAGGTAGAATTTTTTTTGGGGGTGTGACACGGGCTTGCCATTATTATGGTGTATTTTAATTTCATTGGGGGTGGAGACTGGGAAAAGCATTTGTGGCAATTTGGTTTTGGGGCCCCCCAGGGGGGAATTTTACGGGCCTTTGGTTCTGGTAACTTTGGGTCTCATTTTTCTTTAAGCCCCCCTTTCCACAAAGAAAAAAGGGAGCGGCCCTTGGTGGGGATCCACGTGTGGTTTTGGCTAACTGGGGGACCCCGCCAATTTCCTGGGCTGGGTTATTTGCCCTTTTCCCCGCGGAAAAGGGGAAAGATGCAGAAAGGGAAGGAGGCCTCCAAAATGGGGAGCATATACTTTTTTGGGGGGGGGACCAGGGACACCGGTGAGCGGGGTTTGAAACCCATATGGGGTAAAAAAAACTTATCTTGGAGGACGTTGACTTTGGTGGATTTCTTTTACCTGCTTGGCGTTCTTCTTTTCCAGGGGTTTTTGGGAAAAAACAAATTTCCTAGGATCCTATCCAAATATCGGGGTTTCCACCCTTTTCTTCTTAATATCTTCCTTAGGCCATTTAAAAAAAGATGTTTTTAGTATGGTCTGTTTTAAAACTAACTTGGGATCAAAACCTTTATCGCAAAAAGGAATGATCCTTGATAAAACTTTCACAATTCCCCCTTCCGTGTGGAATCAAAACTTGATGAACTTTCAAAGGCGGTCACGTGCCCCTTTCTCAATTTCGAACGAAATTATCACCAGAGTGGGATCCCCAGGTCCTTTATTTTTGAGCATTCAATAAGCTTTATTATCGGCCAAAACCATCCCCGGCCTAATGCTGGCAAGAGACTCAGTCTTTCCATGTAGGGGGTAGGTTTTTTTACTTTTTTGAGCCCCTGTAAAAAAAGGGATTTGGTGTTTTTTGGGTTGGAGTTGGCTGCAATTGGTTCACTTGGGTGGGTAAAGGATACATACTTGGGTTCCCCTTTTTTCTTCTGCCATATTTTTATTGAGCCGAATGGGGGGGTTTGGGGGAAGGGAAGGGCTGGCCTTTAGCCCCCAGGCATTATTTCCTTTTTTGGCTCTGTGGTTTAAAAACCCTTGACCTGCAGCATGGGTCTGGATAAATTTTCCCCAAAAGGGATGCCTTCAAGGCATTTTCTTTCGGGATGGGCATTAGACTTTTTCAGCTGGTGTTGGCTTGGGCTGTAACCTGGGGGTGCCTTGTAACAAACCTTTTGGAAAATTTTGGAAAAGGTTTTATTAATTAGGGTTAGGTTGGGTCGGAAGGGGGGTTCTGAAGGGGGCTGCCAGACCGCCACTGTGGTGGGGTCACTGCTGACAAGAGGATTTCCTCAAGTGATGATATTGGTGGTGTTCTAATATGGCCGAACCATAGTTTGGCAAGGACTGTATGGAAAACCATAGAGGCCGCATTTTTGGCTGGTAAGGCCCAAATTTAATTTTTTTGTTGTGCCAGAGCAAAGGGTTTACAAACTGTAGAACCATTTTGGAAACACAATGATTTGCCCTTGCAACTATTACAGGACCTACAGGTGAATAAAAGATTGCAAGGGAGATTTGGGCCCGGGTGGGGAAGTTCGGTGGGGGTAAAGGGCCATGGCTCCTTTTGTGCGGTATTCACGAATGGATTCCCCCCAGTTTGACTATGTCTCTGGCGGGCCCCCCCCTTTTCGTAGTTGGTTGTTGGCTGCATTCATTGGCCCCAACAGGAGGTTTGTCATTTTACCCGGGGGGCGACAGTACCGTCTGTTTGGGCCATGAGGCGTTTAAATGTGGCCCCGTTGGGGGTTTTTCTTTTATTTTCAAAGTGTCTTACGTGAGCAGGGTCTCAGGGTTCGTGGAACCCGGGCCTGGCGGGGGGAGGAGATTCCCCCTGACCCGAATCCCAAGGGGACCAAACTGCGGTTCATTATTCCCGCTTTCCTAATTGTCTCATCCGATCACGGAAGCAGGGCTATTAATGGACACCATTAAAGTGAAAGGAAAACAAAGGGGGTCACTTTATCCTTTGGTAAAAGTACTACCTTCCCCCAGTAAGAAAAGGGTAAAAGTGTAAAGGGCCACCGCAGATAAAAGGGGGTACTAGGGGCTCACTTCCGAGGCAGGAGCGGAATAGTAAAAAGGATTTAGGGTGTAGGGGGCGTGGCCTTGGTGGTGGGGGGGACAGGAAAGATGACTCATAGGGGGTGAGGAAGGACTGGAGTTGTGGGAGTGGAGGTTAGTGGGAGGGACGGGCACTTGAAAACTTTGGGTTACAGGAAGGACAGGATTTGGATGCCTTGCCAAGCAACACAAAAACTCACAGGGGGGGGATTTTGTGGCCCCAAAATGAGCACTCCCCCACTTAGAAAATCATTATAAGGTGGTGGACATTTTTTCGGTTTAAAAACTTTAACCAATAACATTTCCTTTTTATCCCACATTTAGTTCAGCCCCCCCTTCTTTGAATTTTCCCTTTAGCTTCTTTTCCCGCAAGGGAGATCTAAAAGCTTGCTACAAAGCCCCCCCTTGTTTTTTTCACAGCTAAAGCCCACAATTGAGTTGAAGCTACCCCTTCGGGGGAAAAAAAAAACATGTTCATTAACTTTTTTAAAACTTCTTTCCCTGCTTTTTTCCTTCTCTTCTCGAACCCGGCCGCGGACTGACTGACCCTCTAAAGGGGCCCTCTTTACCCCCCTAAATTGAGGAACCAATCATATCACCTTTTTTTGTTTTTAAGCACACGTACTAGGTTCCCCCCTCGACTACCGGTTAGCTGGATCCCCCGCTAGAATTTATCCCCTACTCTGCAATTGGGCTGTCCTGATCTAGAAAAGTCTTTTAGTCTGCAAATGTCAAAACCCTCGTGTACCCTCTTGCTAAATTCCTCATTGAACCACAAAATTGCTTAAGTTAGCAAAAATTTTACTCTTTTCCCATTGCAACTGACCGATAAGCCAATAGGGAGGATTCCCAAAATTAAACCCCGTTTGTCGTCCCTTTTCCGCTGATCAAACTGATACACAGACAGTATCAGGAGGCTGGCAGTGGGGTCAGGTTCTTTAGACGACAGGGGAAAGCTCTGCCCGACCAGAAACCCTGGCTGACCAGACAAAAACCCCCCACCCCAAACCCGGAACCGTCCAAAAAAAGGCAAGCTACAGATTTCAATAAAAAAAACCAGCAGACTTACCCTTTTTTTCAAGTGGGGGGAATCCCGTTTTGGGACAGTCCAAGGGAAGCCCAGGTGGGACAAGGTCCCCAAAAGGAATGGTCCCTTTTGTACTGCCCCGGTACTGGCGCCATATTTGGTTCAGGGGTACCCGCGGATATGTGTCCCCAATTGAACACTGATTGGGCAGAAAAATGACACCCGCACAGAAGGATATGGGCCTCCTCGTGTGAAGGGGACCCAAAGAGAGGCCTTTTTGCAATACAAAGGATTTTTTACAAACTGGCTTCGGCGTGGCAAGTTCCTTTGTTTTTGCAGTCTTGGAATGGGGGCCCAGGGTTGGTTTTTTCCAGATTGGTTGGTTTCCACCCCGGGGCATGTGGCCTGGTGGGAGTGGTCCAGGAAAAAGGCGCCTTTTGGATATCTGTGCTGTTCACTAAGCTTTTATTTTTAATAATGTTTTTTTCCCCCAAACTTCATTTAAAAAAACCCCAGAAAAATAATTTTTTCCCTCACACTGTGCCCGGTGCCTGGGCGGCTGGGGGGTGGCTGTGCGGGGCCGTGGCGGCTGGGGGGGTGTGGGCAGTGGGCGTTGGGGGGGCTTTGCCGGGGCATGGGCGGTGGGATGGGGTGTGGGGCAGGGGCAGCTGGAGCGGGGTTGAGTGGGGCTGGGGCGGGGGTTTGGAGTGGGGGCTGGGGGGGGGCTTTGCCGGTGGTGGCGATATAAAAACTATAGAACATAAAATACATAAAATTTAAAAAAACAAAGTCTTGGGCAGTAACCCCCTTTCTGACATGAGTCAGTTATGTCATACTGGCCGTAAGGGTGTATGGAGTGGGTTCAAGGGCTAAACCCTACTCCCAAAAAAAGTGGGTGCTGGTGTTACTAACATTTGCCCCATCATCCAGGGCTGAAGTAATGCAGTCAAGCCCCTTTTAATTCTTAAATTCTGTGGTCAAAGCTGCTACCCTGTGATATAATAGTGGGGTGCTGAGTGGCTGTTATGGCATCTGTAGGCCTAATGAAGGCAGGGTGTAACAGGAGAGCTGTAATTGAATGGTACAAGCAATTATGTCCCCTGGTGGACAAGTATCCTTGGGGTCTAAAAATAAAAGTTAAAAAAATTAAAAATATTAAAAAAAACTAAGAAGGTTTGAAACAAAATTTTTTCCCAAAAAAATAGATAAAAAGGCGGTTGGAACTGGTATCGTGCATCTGTAAAAGTCCCCAAATTTTTAAAATATAACAAATTTTTTCCATTTTTTCGCAGAGCCCCTACAA